>JAOSBL010000007.1:2728063-2748171 GCA_027568915.1 Erythroxylum roraimae
TATAAAAGTTTTTTTTAAGAACTCAAGAGAGAGAGAGCTAGAGAAACTATTTGTTACTATCTTGTGAGGTATTCTTGAGTTAGAGCTTGAAAGATTTATCGTTTATAAATTTTTTGTTAGTTTGTCTTGTGAATTTTTTTACCTCAACATTAGATGGTTTTCCATGTTAAAATCACGTGTTTTTATCTTTCACTCATCTTTATCATTTTAGTAGTTTGTTATCTTTTTTTGGAAATAAAATTGTTATATTTTCATGTAAAGTAAGAATCTAACTTAATATTTTCTCAATACATATTCATATTCAAGTCTCAAAAAGCTACGGTATACAAACTAAATACAAAAATGGGTTTGTTGCTTTAGTTAAACGTGTCTTTCTTACAAAAAGGTGTGTTGTTTGGTTTTTAGCCACTCAAGCCCCAAACTGATTATGTATCTTTTCTTCCTATTTTCCTCTCTATCAACATATAATTTTAACCTTTAGATGATTTTAGATTGATTTGGAGCAAACCATATCATGAGCTCTGCCATCTCTTCTCTTTATCCTTTTTTCATTTTAAATCTTGCTTATCCAGGTAAGTTTTGATTTCTTTTTCATTGCATGCATTCCTATAATGTTTTTTTATAGCAAATCCTTGATGAATTATTGATTCTTGTGTATTGAAGACATAAATAGCTATTGTGTCTTCAAACTTTTTAGCCTTAAGGTCCCTACTGATCCTTTTCATTGCTTGCGCCTCCAATATATAATTCTATTGTATCTAATTGGTTGCTTTATGTTGAATTTTTGTCTTCTTCACGGTTTAGTTAAAAGCCTATTCAAATATGATTGTGTTATAACAACTTTGGTGTAATTTTTTTTATCTTTATCAGTTCCCTCATGTTGTGATACATATACTTATTAAGTTCCTCTTTTTTCTGTTAAATGTTCTGATGTTTCTTTCCTTCCATAGTTCGTAACTAAAGCAGCTCATACTCAATTTGAACATTATATAGTCACTATTATTTCCAACTTTCTAGCTTAATACCCTCCTTACCATTTCCTCCATAGTTATAGTCTGGTACTACAAGTTAAAACTTGACAGTGTGCTTTTCCACATGTTGGAAGAATTTAGAAAAAAAATATTTGATTTACATCATGATATTTTTATATAAATTGTACATGTATTGAGTAAATTTGACTTTTATTTAATACTTTCATTATAATATATAAAAAGATAAGTATGAATAATTGAGCATTAAATAATTTCACTTTGTTAGCATCATATTAATAAAAAGGTTAAAGTTAAAGAGTGGTGCTAGTAGACAGTGACCTAGTTGAGTAACTAAGAGTATTAATGATAAAGTGTTTACTCTAGTATAAAAAGGTTAGGTGACTTTTGAAACAAGCTTCTAAATGCTCTTGTGTTGCTTGAATTTGATGTTCTACTTTATTTTAATGTGGTGTATGAACATGTTAAAGAGATAAAAATTTTCTATCATATTTTATACATAAAGTTGAGTATTGTTAGTTAAGATCAAGTTTGAAGAATTGTGTAATAAATTTAGTTTATAAATTGATACAAGTAGCTAGCTGCCTAATAATTTGATGACCTTTATAATTGAATAAGTGATGGAGAATCTAATTTTGCATGTTTGATTTGTCAATATTTTTTGAGGATCTCCTACAATTTACCCAGAGAACACAACACTAATATGTCATCACATCCAGGCTATATTAAAAGTAGATGTTTCTCCATGTGCTTGTGACATACCCCAGTGTTAACCCTTGTTCACTAGTATGGATTAGTTATATGAAAATTCTAGAATTAGAGATGAAGTAATACAGAGACTAATACGATACCGTATTAGGGTCATGTTGGGCAGAGAAAATTAGGGTTTTACAAGGCTTAAAAGAGAGAAGGTTGAAAACATTAGAAAACTACTTGACATATCAATTTTAAAAGAAAAAAATAATTCATTAGGAGGAAATTTTAAGATATAGAGACAATCCTAAGAAAAGAACAAGAAATCTTAACAAGAACTTAAAGATTTAAGAATCATGATGATGTTTTCTTATTTTCTGTTCTTTCTTTCTCGTGTAATTTTTTTCTTGTCTTATTATGAATTAATTGGAATATAGATCCATCGATAGATGGATTCTAAGATTTAGTTTTTTGAACTAATGCTTTGATTTAATGAAATTTCTATTTATCTTCTGATTTGTTTATGTTTTTATATTGATTTGAATAAAAGGAATGAGAGTTGAAGATTCAATAATCAAATTTATATATTAAGATTGAGAGATGATTTGTATGTTTAGATCATAACATGAATAATGAGGGTTAAATAGGTTGCTCGAGAAAGTATTATATGATCTTTCTAAGTTAAGGGGAAACTTATCACAAGAGTTCATAAATTGAATCAATATGTTCTTAGGATGTTTTGATTAGAAAGAGATTTTGGTCAAATTAATTTAGGAACAAGGACTCTATTGCTCAAGAGATAATATAGTTATAACTTAAGAATTTTTAACAGCCCAAAGAACTAGTATTAATCATTAAACTAGAGTAAGGGCAAATCATAGAAAAGTTCTAAAGAATATCTTAATTAGATCTAGTTTATTTATCCATTATTTTAATCTTAGTCATTTCTTTAATTTAGTGACTAGAATTATATGTTTATTTCTTTTCAAATTAATCTCTCGTTTTGTTAGATTAGATAATAGAAGGATAGTTAATATTGATAGTCACAACTAATATAATTTCAACACTCGACTCACTTAGGCTATACTATAGAACATAATAGGTACACTTATGTAGCATATATGATTTAGTATTGTTTTTTTATGTTTCATTTTATTCATTGATATACATCACACCAATTTCTATCCTAAGCAATTAATGAAAAGTTGCCAAATATGTAATTTCAAATTCCTATATCATTTAGACTTGAAATTATTCAATAACTTAATATCATTAACAATATGAAATAACCATTAACGTAAAGTGAAATGATGAGTTGTTTCCCCTCTCTGTAATTTTTGGCACAAAATGTAGCCTCACCATTATTCCTCTTAAATCTAATAGATCACATATGAGTCTATCTTGCTATACCAAGCTTTTGGTTCTATCTTGAAACTATAGAGGGCATTGTTAAATTTGTAGATAAAATTTTTACACCTTTTAACTTTAACCCCTTAGGTTGTTCATCATAAATCTCTTCCTCTAACTCCCCATTCAAGAAAGTAGATTTTATAGCCAAATGATAAATTTTCCATCCTACATTTGCAGTCAGACCAATAATTAGTTTAATGGTGTCATGTCTTACAATCAACAAAAATGTATCCCCAAAATTATCTCTAAACTGTTGAGTATAGTCTTTTACTATCAATCTTAATTTAAACTTGTGTATAGAATTATTAAGATTAAATTTGGTTATAAACACTCATTTGACAATAATAGCTTTCTTGTCTTTTTTTTTCCTCAACCAAATCCCAAATTTCGTTCTTCTTTATCATGTTCGCTTCTTCTTTCATTATTGTTACCCATTCAATTAACTTGGCAACATCTTGAAAAATACTAGGTTTAATAATAGCAAAATTGCACCTCTCGTACACCTAAACTTGAGTTTGTAAACTATTATATACGTGGTTTCAATTAACTCTAAGAAGTGAATTTGAGCTATAACCTTGTTAAAATATCCCTAAAAAACTGGTTAATGTTAGTATAGAGTTTGAATCAAATAAGGAATCAAAATTTTTCCAAGAAAATTATTGTCTTTCAAAATCCCAATTATTACATTCATCCATAATTACATCCCTACTAGAAAATAACTTTCTTGGATTTCATTTCATAAATTCTATATCATTTTTACTTAAGAGCATAACTAATAAGGATTCCAACTAAAGCTTTATCATCAAGCTTAGTTTCATTTGTAGAAGGAAGATGAGAGTAGCAAATAGAACAAAAAATCTTTAAGTTTGGTAGAAGATTTAATGCCTAACCAAGCTTCCACAGGTGTTATAACATTAACTACTTTCGTAGGTAACATGTTAAGCAAATAATCTTAGGTGTAGATTGCCTCTACCCAAAATTTCTTTAACAATTTTTTCTTAAACAAAATACATCTTCCTATATCTTGGACTGTCATATTCCTCCTCTCTAAAACCCCATTATGTCGTGGAGAATGAACAAATGATAATGGATTCTTAATTCCATAATATTCATACATTTGATTAAATTGAATTTAGGTGTACTCCTTGTCTTTAGCTGAATTAAGAGTCTTGATTCTAAAACCACTTAAGTTTTTAACCAAAGATTTAAGTTTTTTTACATAGAAAATACTTGAATTTTGTTGATAATAAATTAAATCCAAGTTAATATTGTTAAATCATATATAATAATATGAAATATTTATTTTCACTTGAAGAAGTCATCCTCATTGACCCACTAACATCAATGTAAAGTAGCTCTATCTTTTCTTTATCTCTAATCACTCTATCAACAAGAAATGGTTGTATGTGTATTTTTCCTTCTTGACAACTTCCAAAAAATTTATCAAATACAAAAAATTTTAGGCATGTTTCTAACAAGATCAGTAGTGATTTTAATTTGAAATGGCCAAATATTATATGTCATTTAAAAGTTTCATTATTTTTGACACCAAGAGCATTTTTTAATTGAAATAAGTTTTAAGCAAAATGTTACATTTGAACTTTTGCAATTTCAACACCATAAGGATCCTATATTTTGCATTCTCTACCAATAAAATAAAGAGAGTAATTCTTACACATCGTTTGAGCCACACAAAGCAAATTATGAGACCAACTTGGCCAAAAGAGAATATAAAAGATTTTCTTTATATCTTTCCTAGTATTGATGACTATTGACCATTATCTTTGGCTTATGCAACGGTTCCATTTCCTAAGAAGGTGTTTTTTCTTGATTGTTTTACTAAGTGAGATGAACATCGTAGAATGTTTTACCATATGACTAGTACATATGCAATTAATAAACTAAGAAATATTTTCTATAAAATTTGATTTTTTAAGTTTCCATAAATAAGTGAAAATCCCTTTTTACAAGTCTTCTACATAATTAGCTTATTGAGGAATTTGTTTTGGTAGATAAAATTGAAGAGAATACTAGGTTTTCTTGGCTTTATAAAATATTATGTGTCCCACTTTGTTACAAGATAGATAATGGTATATAGGTTTATTTTTAAACCAACAATCCTTCTCAACATGATTTGGCTTCTTACGAATGCCATAAGGGGGAAATTTGGCTTGTTTATCAAGTTCCTTAAAGGTTTTAACTACGTTGCCCTTATTTTTATGATAAAAAAGGTCTTTATATCTTTAAAAATTGCTTCTTACCCTTTTACTTGGTTTGAAATACATTTTTAACTTGTTCATCAATTATGATATAGGCCCTTTATTCATATGCTTGTGACTAGTTGACAAGTTCAACAATTAAAAGAGTTTTAAAATTACATAACTCTTCAATTGTTGTAATTTTTACCTTAAAGTTATCATGAACACTAATCATAATCTTCTCAACAAATTTATGATGAGTAAGATCCTCACTAGAAAGTGTCATCTTGTTGATCAACTTCATACCCTTGGTTGTATAGTCTTTAAATAACCCAATTTTTTTTCATTTTAAACATCTCAAACTCACGTTTTAAAGCCATAAGTAACTCATATTCAAACTCAATATATTAACTTCATCACTCCAAGGTCTTTATTTAGCTTATCTGAAGCTTACTTTATTGTCTCACGTATCGTAATCCTAAAGAATATTATATCAGTTAAGGTAGCGTAGATACAAGTGAGAGCTTTAGACTTTTGAGTTTTATCCTCTTCATGCTTCTTTTCTTAAACCATCATCTAATTTGGTCTGAGAGGTGGAGGATCAATATTAGATTTAATTGATTCGCACAAAGTCATTACTTTTAAATAGGCCATCATTTTTAATACCCAAACTATATAATTGTCTCATTTAGATGGTGGAGGAGAAAATAAACAAAAATCACTTGAGGCCATAATCACTTATTATCAAAGTGTTTAACTCTTAATCTCATATGCTTACACCCAAATCACTCTCAAATAGAAACTCAAATTACCTTACAACCTCTAAGAAGTAACTCTCTGATACCACTACAAAATAAAGTGTAGAAAAATGAAATTGGCTAGTAAGATAAAGAGAAAAATGATGAGAAGAAATTTTCTTCTATGATATAAAGAAAATGAGCTTCATAAAATAAAACACTTTGTTTCTGTCTTCCCATATGTTTCTTCTTATGCAAAACTATATTTATAATATAATCTAGATCATTATAATAAATGTTACATACAAAAACTAAAAGATCCTTAGACTTTTCATTACAATAAAAGCAACACACAAAACTAAAATATTTTTAAACTTCCTATTACAATTAAAAAAACACAAAAAAGATTATTTTAATTTCTAAATAAAATACTTAGCCTTTAAATAAATGAATAATTATTATCTTTAAGAAAAAATCTTACAAACTCCAACAATTATCACCTTCTTTGAGCCTACCTGTTATTATTCTCTCTCTAGACTATTTTTCATATGTTTTAATTTTTTTATTAGTCGACTTCCTCTTATTACCACACCAGTTACCAATGGTTTGTTGTGCATTTTACTCCTATTACTTGACCTTCATCTTTACCTCTATTACGTTGCCAAAAATATATAAGAAGATTTCTTGTCCCACAAGATGGGAATACACTTTTTACAAGTGTAATTATGAAAAAAGTGTTGGTTGATGTGTTATAGTCAATCAATTAATTATAGTTTAGTGACAGTATTATTCAAAGACATATTTTATCTTATACATATTTATATGTATATGATAAAGTTTACAGGATAAATATACATTACAAATGAAATTATGATGAGATAATAATTATGAGATTTATGTTGTGTTTATGTATTATTCTAAATTGTTCCTATTCATTATTATGTTTTTTCCTTATGAAGAAAGTAATAGATCTCAAAAACTAAAGTATAGAGACACTTAAACAAACATATAACTGTTTGTTCAAGAACAAATTTACTAAATTGACCACATATTAGAATTTAATTTAGAATATTACTTGTATGTCTATGAAAATTCTCTATGTGATGATTATATAAGTGATCATTTGACTTGAGATCATCAAAATATCTTATATAATGATTGTTATGTGTTGATACTACCAATGACATATTCCAGTCGATGGTAGTTTAGTCGGTGGTCATTGAATATAACATAAACGATATAGAGGTAGTTGAGTGATCGATATAGGATTAATCACTCTAAAGTGATTAGGAAGAATGTTCTGTTATTCTCGATTATACAAAAAAAATCATATACGAATAAGTTAGTCAAATCACCTTGGCATTCCTAAATATTTAGATGGACATGATGCGTTATTAGACGTTGATCTTGATCTATGAATATAAATTATTTAATTAAAGATAAATTAAAGGAGCTTAATTTATCTAATCCTAAATATGATTTAAGGTTATAATTTATAATTGTCAACATATTTATGAGCTTAATAGGTCACATAAAAATAATTAGTTAAAAAGATAAGAAGTGTTTTAATCAAGTTGAACTTGATTGTAAAATTTGAGAAATTTTAAATTTAATTATGAAATATTTACCAAAAAAGAACCAATATGAGATATTGAATCTTATTTGTGCCCAATTGGTATTTAACTAGAATTAATTGTATTTTAAAATATTATTTGTGCACAATTGGTATTTAATTAAAATTAATTGTACTTTAATTAAAGCTTAAATGAATTTAAACTTTAATTTCAATTAAATTGCTAAAAATTTATTATAAGTAGGTATAAGCTCTAAAAAAGCTAGTACTTCTTACCTATATCATTTGAGGCTGTACACTTGTGTGATTATGATGATTAAGTTGAGCCAATTTTAAAAACGATTTTAGGACAACGTTAAGAAAAATATCAAATTTCACAATAAAATACAAATTACGATTCATCTTTTATTATGTTTTGCATCTTAATTATGTTCTAAAATTTTAAGTGATTTTAATTTTTGAAAAATTAAACAAAAAAAGTATCGTATTTATCTTACCGGAATTAGATCGTATTCAATTTTCCAAAAAAGTGATGTTCCGGTTGGAACTTCTCCTCTCGTTACTGTTAACTTTGCGTGCTGTTCCAGATTTAGCGCTATTTTAGTTTGACATGTCCATTGTCTTACCTAAAGGAATTCACTGTTACGCCATTCACTCTTATATCTTACTTTGTATTTTGTGGTTATCTCCTCATTCTCTATTTCCACTAATCCTTGAGATAATGACCATTCGGGGTATCGTGTACTTCTTTTCTACTTGAATGGTATTTAAAAAGTAGTTCTTTTTTACATTTCAACAACACTATTGTTTGCCCAAATGTGAATGTTGGGTGATCAAAGCAGAGTACTACTCTCAGCATTGACATAACCCCTTATTTGGTATGTCAAGGATGATTTAGGAGCTTGAATATAATAATGGTAGAGTTTATCCTTAGACGCATTCTATTTCTATCACGTGGATCCATTCTATTTAGATAAGATTACATTAGCACATATAAATCAAACAACCAAGAATGTTGGTCCCTTGTAATCTTACGTCGTACTATCATTAGACTTGGTATTTTTGTTACTGTAGTAGTAAGTTAGTTCCATGTATTTGTCTGATTCTGTTTCTATGTCAAAAGATGTATCGTTTCGTGTAACGTAAACATAGTACAGAAAAGGAATTTACAGACTATCAGGCAAAGGGATCAAATTGAAGTTTTTGCCAACTGGGCTGAGTTCGAAGGTCCAAGCATGGCTCTGCCGTAGGCAACAGGGAGTGAGAGTAATTTTTTAGCTTTCCCAACATACGCTCGTTTTGTAAAATTATCGTAATCGTTTGCTTCAATGGCATCTAGGATCTGCTTATATAGTAGCAGAGATGCCCATACTGGCCATCGGCTAGCAGCATTCAGCTCTCCAACACCCTTCTCAGCTGCATCAAAGAACATTCTTGCACGCTGTATTTGTCCCTTCATGAAACTCCGCCATTTGTCCGTCACTTTCCCGTTAAATATGTCATCATCTGAAAGACCAGCTTGTGCAAGCTCATCCTGTGGAAGATATACCCTTCCCCTGCTAGCACTGAGAAACATCAACCAAATAGTCTCATTATCCTAGTATTCATCCTCCCACCGTTTAATGAACTCAAATACACACATTTGATTACTTCCTTAAGCTTTCACCAATCTGATACTCGTAAATTCAACTGCTTATTACCAAGAGAAATGTTCAAATATACCAGACGCTGGCACATATTATCTCTGAAGAAACTAGTGTTTGAGCAAGAAGCTTACTCTTCGCCAACGTCTCGGAGTATGTTGGTGAGTTGGTTAGCTATTCCAAGGGCTAATGCAGCATTGTAAACACTCTCTGTTGTAGCCTTAGATTTGGGTGATATCCCCATTACAGGAACACTCATCAGCCCCACTGTCCCGGCAACATAATAACAGTAAAGGTAAAGCTCATCAAAGTTATTATATCTTGATTTCTTCAAGTCCATTCTCATTCCGTCTATCATGTCCTTGAAGGGCTTCTCAGTAGACAATATTAAGGAAACCTAGTTAGCTCAAACACAAAAAATCTGGTAGAATCTATAGTTATTGTTTTACCTGTATATCAACGGGGTACTTTGAGACTGTATCTGATAGAGCAGCATCATACATATCATATGGGCGACCTTCAAAAAGTTCATTCAACCTCTTATCCCACCTATCAAGGGCTTTAGGAGTAATATGAGACGCATTGGGACCATCCACAAGCTCATCAGTCCTCCTGCACCATACTTTGGGACAAAATCAAAAGAGTCAGCAATCTTGAAGCCCAAGAACTAACAATTCGAAAGGCCAAACTTGTCTTGCAAAAATATGGCTCAAGCGTCAAGTCACAAGCAAAAAGCAGCATATCAGAATGAATGAGAACTATCAAAGGTAGGATATAATTAATAGTTTTACGTTTCATGGTTTGCACCAGTTACGGTAATCCAGGGAAAAGAAGAAAAGAAGGAATCTGCACATGATTAATGCGGCGCTGCAAATTCAATGAATCCTGAAATACACATACCATAAATAGCCCAAACAGCTCTTCTCCGCTCTGGAGTCATCAGCAAAGTCCCTGGAATTGAAAATTACTGGTAAACAATACATATCGGGATAGGCACCAGGCAAAGATTATTAGTTTGAGAAAAACGAAAATCGTGCAATGTGTCATAAGTTGGAACAGGGCACTTGCGAAACAGTTCGTTTTCCATCACCAGGTCCAAGGTTTTTCTTCGTGTAACAACAGAATCATGTCCCAATATGAAGAGATTTAAATAAATTAACCACATGGCTGAAGATACAAGAGAATCTCAATCTTCAACTCACAAGTAGCTGTTGGAAAGGTATATACTATAGTTGAACTGTCTGATAATTCAACCCCATATTCCAGGTTTTGAAACATCAGATGGATCGTTAGCCCCAAGAAAGAGTTTAGAATAATTAAATGAAAAGCGTATGGACGTAACAATTAATTAAAGGAGAATAAGTAGCGGGATTTGACCCGACGCCCATGTCCAAAGGCAACCCTTTGAAAAAGTTTAACGTAATCAGATTGTTGGTTGCTGCAAGCATAATCAACTTTTTTATGTTTGAAAAGATGAGAATAAAAGAATTTAAGAACAAGTATGCTGGTTGCAGGGACTAAACCAAGACGAAGAAAGAGGGGACAAAAGTGCAAATACCCAAGTAAAAAGTCTTTGCATACTCGGCACAGACCTCACCACACCTATCATAGGCCTCTTTTAACAGATTCCAGTCGGTCATTCCTTCTGTATCATCAACATCTTTATCCACATCCACCCCACTCTCTCGTTTCTGTTCTTTTACTAAAGCAGCTTGCTTTAACACAACTTCGTAAACCCTCTCCTCTGAAGATCTTGCTGGGTTTGCCACAGCACTTGAAAAGGCAGATACCCCAGAAGAGAGTTTCAGCCTTGATGAACAAAGTTTGGACCTTCCCAATTGTTTCCTACTTTTCGGTATCAAGCTGAGCAAAGTAGCTCCAATGGCATTCTCTTTGGGACAAATCACCCAAAGAAGAACACCCGCCATCTGAAAAAGAACAAATTACAAGAAAAAGAAAAGAAAGTGCTTTAACTTTGCAGCCTCTAATACAATGATCCCCTGCGACTGAGTTGGGGAAGAGGATAGTCAATAGTGGAAGGCCAAGATGCGTGGAAGTTTTGAGTGGTCCAGTGTTTTGGCTCTCTCTTTCTCTTTGTTACTGTTTGGGTTTGGCTACAAGCTCACCACTAACCAATAGCTTTAGTTCTTGCATGACATGTAATCCAAGTTCCACTTTATATCGCTAAGGTTGATGATAAGAGTGATGATAAAAGGATATACACATCATCTTTTTACACTTTGTTACCAAAGGAAAGCAGAAATACTGAAAGATACAGGTCCACAAAGACAAATCCCCTTCCCCCTACAGATACTCTTTTTTAAGTAAACAAGAACCAAAAGTTTAACGTCTTTTATTTATCTTTATGGAAATATGTTAAAAACAGAGAAAGAGGTTCATTCTGCATCTACACAATTAAGATAAAACTGTTTTTTTTCCCCTATAAAGTTTAATTACACTCACGGTAGCGACAACCAGTCTTGGTCCATTCCTCCCTCCCTCATCTGCCAATGCCATACTAGGTACTGCACATGTGTGGACTATATCTTCTGCTTCCAACTCTTCTTTCCCGTCCACATCATCACTATATGTTCAGAAATAAAATGAACCGTTCTTTCTTCCTTGACATCATGGAACAATGAAATCGTATATATTTGATAAAAAGGATTATGTTACCTTATCTCAAGGTTTCTTGGACATCTACCTCGCATTGCATTGTAGATGCAGTGAAGACATCATGTTGAGAAACAATATGCTCTAAAACAATGACAATCGTACGTGCGGAACATGGGTTACCATGAAGTTTATACGCCAACTTCATATGTTGGATGACGAATAAGATTGAAGATTCCCACTTTTATTTTCAAAGTTGAGATTAATAAACTCGGTGGAGAAATTTGAATAATCTTTATTGACATGTGTGCATGTTTGTAAATTTCAACTCTAATTAAGATTTTGAAAAGGACAATTTCTTATGTTCATCATTTGACAAAATACTTGTGATGAAACAACAACAATAACAACTACTCCTCCTCTAGATTCCGGTTCATAAGGCTACAAAGAGACAATTTCCGTTAAACGACCTCATTATTTTTTAGTTACAAAGAAATAACTTTACTTGCTTTAAGGCTCGTCATGATGGCAAAATGTTTTTGATTGAACATATAGTTGCTGATTCCTAAACTTTTTTAAAAAGTAAATGTTCTTTATGTACCTAAGTAGGTTTTATTTTGAAATTAAGGACCAAGGAGTCTACTTCAACGCAAGCTTTTCAAGTCATTTTAAAGGGTCAAGTAAGTTTGGCTCTTTTATTAGTTGTATGATGGTGAGAGGAGGGCTGGGATTGTTGGGGACCGACCGAACAAAAGGTGGGTTCTAGGAGGAGGATGCTTCTTGATTCTTCTTTGTGCAATTAGCTGATGTGGCCAATTCCTTTTTCTTTTGGAGGCAACCATTTGACATTGTCAACTATGTCCACTACTACCACTCCCACTTTCATTTTGTCATATATAAGTATGAAACACTGAGATCGTAAGATCTTTGCTCGTGTTAGGAAGTGAAATGTTATCGACAACATTTAAAACTGTAGATCTTGATGCATCAAAAATAGTTCATAAGTGCTTGTAAACGTCCCAAAGATTGGTTAGTTCGTCTTTACCCAAATAACCTAATTTAGTTAACAAGTAAAGAACTCACTTTTGAATGAAAAGGCAGTTTGAGCTCTACGATGGAGAGGAAAGTGGTTTGTGTGCATTCACACAGAATTGGAATAGAAAAGTGGATTATACTGTGGTGAATGCATCCACACGTAGCCACGGCAAGAAAGTAGGGAGAGAGAGAAAGGGCATGTGATGTGGTGGGTTAGGTTTCACGAATTCAATTCTTGCTGGTTTTGGCCTTTTCTTACCCTCCTTCTTTCTCCACTTGGGGTTGAGCATTTATTTCTTCTTCTTGTTTGTCTTTTTCTCCTCTCTTCTTATATGCACAAAGAACTGTTGCATTGCACTGCATTGCATGTGTTGTCACGCTTGAGAACCAAACACATATTTAGTAACTGGTGCTTTGCTTCTTCTAACTCCAAACCTTGTCCTTTTCCTAGTTTCTTGGCTGGTTCAACTTCATACATTACGTTGGGTTCAGCGCACTGGTCTACAGTGTCTGTATTTCTGTCTCTCCAACAATGTTTTTCCACGTCATTGTTAATCAATGCTATTTTTGATGAGTCCAAATCTTCTATCTAATATTATAGTGTCTTATTGTGTCCGATAGATTTTAGTCATTTATTTATGTGGGGCCCGCATGAAGCCCGTGTGAATCCCGCAAAATAAATGGCTGAGATTTTATGAGACAGAATAACACATAATAAAACTGGACAAAAAATCTGGTTTCGTTTTTTATTGCCTTTTGTTTTTAACAAGAAGGCAGTCGTCAGCTTTTTTTTTCCCAAATAAAAAACCAATATCTCGTGCATATCTGACCTCATCTTGGATTTTCAAAATAGTTTAGTTAATCAATCTAATTTGCCCCAGGTTCTACACCGAGGTTGGATTTGAGTTTAAATTTATAAGTGAATATATAAAATCAATTAAGTTGGCTTTACACAATAGCTTAAACTATTGTGGTGAAACGGTCACTTAATATAGTATCAGAGCCTTTGTGATCAAATGGTTGCAAGTTTAAATCTTACCACTCACCTATTATTCAGTATAAAGTAGAGTGAGTCTATGCAAATTTCAAGCCCAAAGAATTTTCACTTGAGGGGGTGTGTTAATGAATATATAAAACCAATTAAGTTAGCTTTATACAATAGCTTAAGCTATTGCGGTGAAACGGTCATTTAACAAAATTTTTTTCCCGTTTAATCATGTGATATCATTTTAACTATTGAACATAAGTTTAGAGACTGTCTAATCTTATTCGGTAGTCAAAACGACATCGTTTTAAGCATTTGATGGGATTTGAAAGAGTAAAATTGGATAGAAGATGCTCACGTGTTGGATTTACTCTTCGTTTGGTTTAGTTTATAATTTGATTATACCATATCTTTATTACAAGTATTTTACACATAAGTTGGGTTTATAAAACACAAAAAGTGCTTTCGGTCAAGCAACGATGTGGCATACATAATGACAATAAGTGCAAGGAAAGGACAAGTTAATTACATTCACTAGAGGACATGTCGAACGAAAGGTGAAAATGTGCATTCGGATGGTCCCGTTGTGTCCATTTGAAGGAGATCCTTTGGCATGCTTTTTCTTCGTTTGATAATTGACAAAGACTGCATCAACTGTGGATACAAGATAGGATGTTGAGATCTGCAGTCCAAAAATATTACGTGTTTGGGTTAAAAGCCCAACATAGAGGCGAGTGTTAACTTCTGCTCTTTATGTGTACCCTTGGATGTATATTGTTAGTTATCATGTCTTAAAACTGTGAAAGAATGCTGTTTATTTTCTGTCATGTGGATACATAAAGAAAGACATATGGGTTGAGCGAGGTCTTATACTTATAAAGATAATGAGCATTAAAAGATATTAACGAAAATGTTGGTGTATTAGTTTCTTTAAAGTTGTTTATTTGAAAACTGAAAGAAAATAATATTAAACCATCTTAACCAAAATCTAGTGTATTGCTTTCTTTAAATTTGTTTGTTTGGAAGTTGAAAGAAAATAATATCTAACACCATAAAGTACAAAATGACCGAGAATTTAATAAGTATTCATTTTGTTCAGAAATCGGGCGAAATTCGATCCCATATACAATGAAATAAGCATGAATTTTTTTTTTCAATGTCAACGTCACTTAAAATTCTATAACATAATTAACGCATAAAAATAATAAAGCGTGAATTATAATTCGTGCCTTATTATGAAGATTGATCATTTTCTTATTGCTTCCCTTGAGTCGTTTCTGAAATTCGCTCATCTCAATTAATGTAGTTGTATACGTGTTCAGATTCTAACAGTATTTACATAACATGTTGAAAGAACTCTATAAATATAATAGAGAGAGTTAGGCAAAAAGTGTTAGTTTCGTAAAGCTTCAATTTATTCATAATAAATTTTGGACCTTTTAGTAATTCAATTGCAATTAAATTCTAATTTAATTTAAAATTTAATTAGAATTAGAATTATTTTTAATTAAATACCAATTGGTCCAAATAAAATGTAATATTTCATATTGATCTTTATTTACTAATATCTTATATTTAATCCTAAAGCTACTTAAACTTTATAATAAAGTCTAACTTGATCAAAACAACCTTTTTCTCTTTAAATCATTGTTTGTATGTGACATATTAGATTCCTAAAACCGTGCTGTTGTGCATGGAAATTGCATGCAATAACGTGAATTTAATGGAAAGCATCTTGGAATTATGGTAAAACAAAGATGGAAGCCAGGAGGAGGACAAGCAACAAATGGAGCAAAACGCAGCAGTTAGACCAACTCATGCAAACAAAGCAATAGATGGGATAACCTATGCACGTGAAATTAATGGATGGCTGGAAGGAGCAAAACGGCAATGCAAGATGAAGAAAACGTCAACACATAGCAGACCATGCCAGGACCAAAAATGCATAGCAACGTCCAAGAAGAAAACGACAGCGTAGGCATAAGCTGGGAAAAGAAGAAGAATCATAAAGAGCATGCAATGTGCATGTTGTTGTCATGCAAAAACATCAATTTAATGGATAATAAAATGGTAGTAGTCCATGAAGGAAACATAGTAGCATGAAAAGAAGTAGAAACGATGACCCAGTGGAGCATGAAACGCAGCAGCATGAACGGCGACATAATAGTTAGGAAGCATAAGCAAAACGCAGTCTGCGTTTCACACAGACATCCTACATAAATGCAAACATGCATAAAAGAAATGCGTTTCAAGAGAAGACATCAGAGGGCTTTAAGTGAGGCATGAATAGTATGCGTGACCCAACATGTTTATTCGTCACATTAGCGAATAGTAGAGAGAAGCTTGTGACTAAAGAGAACTTAGAGGCGCAGTGGAAAAATAACCTAGGGTGTTTTGGGTATGGTTATTAATGGCGCGGAAGCATTTTTCTAGGAGAGACCCATGAAGGGTTAGACGTCCCAATACCGGTTCGGAGGTGACATGAATACCGATAACCCGGTTTAAGTGTATTTCATTGTTTTTATTGTTTCTTTCTCTCATTAAAAATTGATTGTGTTATCCTATGTTAATTGATTTGGATTTTGTGTATAGATAATCAGATTTTTGTTATTGTTCAGTTATTTGTGTATGATCCCATTGGGTATTATGAAAAGATGATTTTAATGCGTTCATTAAATCGTCTAATTGCAAACTCATTACTAGAATTTCGATATAATCTGTAATTGTTATGTTGAAATTCATGTGTAGCAACTAATGATTCGTAATCATTAGGGAGAACATGACCTAGGTTAAATGACGGATCGTGTGTGGTGGTTGCCGTGATTCATCGGTTTTCCTAATTTATAATGCTACTGCCTAATTAAATCTAGAGATCATATTCTTGGTTATTCGGTAGTAAGGTTTAATTAATGATCATATCTTGATTATACAAAACCTAAGAAAAAACTCGGGTTAATTATTAATCCATGATTAATAGTTGCTATGAGAGGTTAAAAAACAACAAATCTATAAAATATGTTTAATTAGGGTGTAGCCTAAGATTGAATTAAAGAACCGGGTCCCTACCAAATTTCCCACTTTTATCATTTTTCGCATATTTTCTTTAATTTGTTTTCATTAGGTTAGTTTTATTTTATTTTCTTATTCCAAAATCCAAACCCCCCTTTTTCCTAAACACTGATTAATTTCATTTCAACAACTTTTCACATACTCTCTATGGGATCGACCTAGACTCAACATTGCTATAGTAATAGTCTAGTTATTTTATTTTAACTAACGTTATGACACACGATCAACTCTCATCTATTCACATTAATATAACATCCACCTAACTTATAACTAGTAGATATTTTAGATATTAAACTCTAGATAATGGGTCAAAATGTAGATTATAGTCTATAAAGATAATAAATGAAGAACTAAAACTTTTGGACCTAAAAATCAAGTTCATTTTTCTAACATCACCCCTTAAACTAGATTTTTGTGACTCTAAGCATACTTGTTTATCTTTCAAAATCTCTTTTCTTGAGTGACTTAGTAAGGATATTGGTAATCTAATTTTTAGATCTTTCAACTTTAACTAGACCTCCTTATTTGTATACATTCCCATAGTGTGTTTCTACGTGTTTGCTACTTTCATGAAATACTGGATTCTTTCCCAAAGCTAGTGCAAATTTGTCGTTAATATAAATCTTTATTTCTTCTTCTAGTGGCATGTTGAGCTCTTTCATTAAACTCCTTAGCTATAGTGCATAATAAACACAAGCAGTGGCTACAACATATTTAGCTTCATAAATAGATAGTTTAACATTTGGTTGCTTTTCAAACTCTAAGTAAAAGCTGAATTTCCCATAAAGAATAGAAATATGCTAGTACTCTTATAATCATCAACGTTTCTATCCCAATCACTATCGCTATAATTAGCTTAAACTTATTAGTATATGTATAAAGGATCGTATAATCTAGAGTGCCTTTGGCATAATGAAGGATTCTCTTAACAACCTTTAAATGAGTGTCTTTTGGAGTTTTCATGAACTGATTTATAAGTTTAACACCAATGGCCTTGTGTTAGTGAGATACCTTAAACTTCTAACCATAATCTTGTAGAGTGTTGAATTCACCATTTTTTCTTCATCTCTTCTTAGACAAATTTAGTTCACCATGTTTTCTTCATCTCTCTTAGACAAGTTTAATACATATTCTACAAGTGTAGCAATTAGCTTGCAATTTTCCATATTGAATTTATTTAGTGTTTCTAGCATATCTTTCTTATGAAATAAAAATTTCTCCATCCACTTACCTTGCTTTGATATAGAGATAGTAGCTCATAAGGCCAATGTCAGTCATTTCAAGTTCCTTAGTCATTGCCCTTTTGAATTCTTTAAACATCCTTAAATTATTGCTCGTGGAGATTAGATCATCCATGTAAAAGCACGCGAGCATTATATCTTCCTTCTTATGTTTGGAATAGGGAATATATTAATAAGATCATTTTAAGAAATTATTTTCTTAAAAGTAGCAATCTATATGTCTATTCCAAGCTCTTAGAGCTTGTTTTAAGTCGTAAAGAACCTTTTTTAACTTTAGAACTTTGTCATTTTCTCCTTTGTTTTCATATCTCATTGGTTCCTTAATGTAGACTTCTTTTTCAATATATCCATCTAAGAATGTAGATTTCACGTCCATTTGGTATTTTTTTACTGTTAAAGACATGATAAATCTTATAGTTTCTTATCAAGCTACAGGAGTAAACACCTCATCATAATTGATATCGACCTTTTGACTATAGCCTTTAACCACCAATCTTACCTTATATCTTTGAAATTCTCCTTTGACATTTCTCTTTAATCTATAGACCCATTTTTACACTAATCACCCTGTGACCTTTAGGAAGTGTTGCCATCTCCCATCTCCCATGTGTCATTCTTCTTTATTACATTGATCTTTTCTTTTATGGATTCTGACCATCTATTGTCTTATGCTACTTATTAAAAGTTTATGGGCTCACAATCAACAAATATATAAAGGAGGTTAAATTGATCATTTAGATTTTTATTGACCTTATAAGTTTCTTCCATACTTCAGTAGCATTGGACTTGTTCATTAGAACTTGAGCTTGATGAAAGATCTTGAACTTGTGATGAAATAGGAGTTGATGGTAGATTAGTGATTTCATTAGGTGGTTGATTATCTTCTACTTCTTCTATAAAGATGGGAAAGAAATCACAATCTTCATTCTCTTCAATATTATCATCCTATGAAGCTTCCTCATTAAACTCAACATCTTTACTTACATACTTCTATTTGAGTAAATCCAGAAAGACTTTTGGAGACATTCTTGTTAGATATATATACTCAACAACTTATAACTTTAGCCCAAAACTCCTTTAGAATTGATAAGTGTAAATTGCATTTAGGGCATAGTTTGATATGTGTTTAGCCATTAATTCTATCATGTAGTACGTGTTTAGGCTAAAATTGTGTTAGTTTGTGATGTATTTATGTTTTAAGTGTTTTAAGGGTTAGTACAAGCTTTTGAGCTTAAATATTATATTTTTGAGGCACCTTGATGTGTTTGCTAGTGTTTTAGGGTCAACATCGAAGAACGGAGGAGTTTCAGAGACATTTGAGCTGAAACATCGACCCACGATCATGGAACGGAGTAGTTTCAGAGACATTTGAGCCGAAACAATGACCCACGATCGTGGGCAGAAGCTCTAGGTTTGGCCCATGATCGTGGCTTGCATGCTACGATCGTGACAGAAGCTCAAGGAATAACCTATGATCAAGGCCTGCATGCCATAATTGTGACAAAAGGCTCAAATGTGGCCTGCGTTGGACAGACACATAGACGCTCTATTTCGAGGGATTGTTTGGATCTTTCGAACCCCAAAAAAACTTAAGGTTACACAAAACATAAAGAAGGATAAAAAGAACACCAAGAGGTAGTGAAAAGAGAGCTTCCAAGCAGCCACCATTGAAACCTTAAGTGAGAATACTGAGAGAAAGAAAGAGAAGAAGGAAGGGGAAGAAGAGGAAGACGAAGCTGACTCGCAGTTCTTCCCAGATCAGGAGGTTTTTTGATGTTGCCTGTTGGGCCCCGATTCACATTAAGCATGTTTAAATTTATTTTGAGGTTTTAGTTTGATATATTATAATTTGGTTGGAATAATTGAGGATTTTATTGTGTAGGTTTTGATTATTACATGAAGGGATTTAGTGAAATTCGATT
>JAOSBL010000007.1:2771188-2784750 GCA_027568915.1 Erythroxylum roraimae
AATCCTCCAATTCACGTTTTCTCCTTCTCTTAAATATAAGTCCACATTTTGGTCTTGTCCTTCCAAAAACATCCCTCCTCTTCTTTTGGTTTTCTCATTTATCCCTTCTTTCATTTACCTCATAACTCCTTTAATCTTCTTAAACACCATGTTAACGCTCACTCAATTTAAATCTTTCCTTTTTATGCCTTATGTTCCTCATCCTTAAGTGTCTTGCAAAAATTTCCCTTGATCATACTTATAACCTTCATACTTCCATTCAATCAACCTATATCATATAATCTTTCTTATATCAGCATAATAATGAACTCCACAAACTTTCATAAAGACCTCTTATTTGACATAAATCATTCTTATTCATCAGAAATTTTTTTGTGGCCAACACTCTCTCTCTCCCAAAAGGCAAAAAACGCTATAAAAGGAAAAGAAATGACTTAATCAAGTGAGCCTCCATCTTGCCATTTCAAGAAAGAGCCAAGGAAGAGAAAGAAGGAAAAGAGGAGAGAAGAAGAAGAAGAGGAGGAGCTACTACAACCACCTTTAGCTATCTTTTCAAAGTTAATATCTCATTTCACCTTTGTTTTTATTTTATTTAATGTATGAGAGGGATATGGAGATGATGAATATTTTTTTAAGGATGTTCTAAAATTCATTTGGTATTTGTTCTTAAGTCAATTGTGATTTGATTTCTTTTGATGTTAATGTGTTGGGTATTGTGATTGTTTGTCGTTTGTGCATACTTCAGTAACAAATCGAGAAAGTGAATCGATAGTAACATGATTAGGTTGGTTAATGAGAGTTATCAACCTAATAAATCACATAAACAATCAAATCGATAATTATACAATGAGAGGTTGTGTGTGAGGACCAGATTATTTATTAGTGTGTTTAAAAACTAATTGGAATATGGGTTGTTTGTTAATTGAGAAATTGTAATTTTAGAACATTAGATTCAATTAGGGATTATGATTTAGAGTTTAATGATTAGGTCTCAAGAGATGATAATCAACCATTTGAAATTCTAGGACCGATACCTATTAACGTAAAAGTAATTAAGGTAACAGTTGATGATAGGATAAATCTCATCTTCTCATAATCAGTTAATCTTGTCTTATGTGAGTTCATGATTGTTAAGTGGGTGTGCTTAATTTTGATTTCTTTGTGTTAATTTCATAATTTCATTTTCAATCGATCCATATTCAATTGCTTAATTTTCTACTCAATTAATTCAATTAATTCACTAATACCTCTTGGGATCAACACCTCAACTACTAAGGTTACGACCTGTGCACTTGCGAAACATTGAGGGTTTTATAAAATTAAAACTTGCTCAACATAAGAAAAAGAAATCACTTAGAAAAATCAATATCAAATATTAGAGTCTAGGAGATGAATCCCCCTTAAAAGCATTAAATAATTAACCTTTTATCATGCAATTATTTTATTGATTATTAGAAAATGGAAATTTCTATCTTATATTAATAACTCTCTCGAGACTACTAAAACTAACCCATCAATTGATTAACATAAAGCTTTCTAGTTAAAACCCTTATGATTGCTTTATCAATTTGTGAATTCTGCTATTAGGTTTAACCGTAATCTAGAGGATTTATATCGACCTATCTTTAGGTTTACAATCAACTCTTGTCAATTATGGTAGATTTATTCATACAAAGGATTTCCCAATCTTAAATATATGAAATCAAATCATGCACTAATATTCTAGATATTTAGAACAAGTATAAAACATATAATTGAATCACAATAAATCAATCAAAACAATTGCATTGAAAGATTAAGGTATATTATATCACAAACTAGGGTTCATCACACCTAGATATTAAAAAAGAATAGTTACTCATAATAAAAAACGAAAGCAAGTACAACATGTAGAAAAACTAATAGAAAGCAAAGAGTTCATAATTCTAAATCTCCCTTTCTATTATATTAAATATTCTTACAAGTTTGGATTTAATGTAGCTCTCTATCATATCTCTTTTGATGTTAACTTCGTGATGTCTTCATCTTTGGATAAAAATTATCACCTCTTTGGATGTTTCATGTCTTAAGTCTGCTGTTAAATTTGGCTCTCTTTTGTTTACCTCCACTCACATCCTTTAATTTAGGGTTTCTAAGACCTACACGGTCTGATACGCGAATGTGTGAGAGACTATGTATATTCAAAAACTTTAGAATTCACAATTTTTCATAGGCATAAAAACTTAAACGAGCTCAGACACAGCTGTGTATCCCTAAATTACTTCAAAACTTCATTTTTATGCCATGTTTTTATCTTAATTCTTTTCCTTTTGGTCTATGAAGGCAATTATGGTCTATAAATGCCTTTAAAAAGAATTAAGTATAAAAAACACAAAACTACAAAATTTCAAGCAAAATACATCAAATATGGGTGTATAATTATAGTCAAATATGGGTGTATAACTATCACCTGTCTCAGATGAAATTTGGTAGACGTTATAGTTACTTCCCGATCCAAAATAATTTGATCCACTAATAGGTTCATGAGGTCACCTGTTAAGTAGGGTATATACACAAGAGGAGGGTACATATACAACAATTCAAACTGCGTTAGTTGATGGTTTCCAAGAACGTGGTATTACCACCATTCTGCTAAGGTGATCCACTCTGCCATGTTAGGGTTTCGCTGCTAAAGCATCGAAGGTAGGTCTCTAGGGTGTGATTAACTACTTCGGTTTGTCCATCTATTTGTGGGTGGTATGCTTTGGAAAATCGAAAATTGCTACACTTTAACATGAAGAATTTCTGCCAAAACTTGCTTAAAAAAGGGATCTTTGTCATTTATAATCCACTTAGGCATACCATGTAACCTAAATATATGGTCCAAAAATAACTTCATTATATCTGTCATTATTGTTGGATACTTAATGGGGATGAAGTAGCCATAATTAATAAAGCAATCGATAACCACCATAATACCAGTTTTCCCACATAAGGGCGGGAGTCCTTTTATGAAAACCATACTCATATCTTTCCAGCATCCTTCCAGAATTGGCAATGGTTGTAACTTCTTTGGGTATTCCACATTCTCATACTTATTCCTTTGACAAACAATATAGTTCTTGATGTAGTTCCATACAATTCGTTCCATTCCCTTCCAGTGGAAGAGGTTATGTAGTCTTTTTATTGTGGCATATACTCCTGAATTTCCCCCCAACTAGTCATGACTCATAAATATTAATTTTCATCATAAGCTCTCGTTAAACCCTTACCACCCTTCCCTTCGATAGCAACAAATCTTCCCTCCACTTGTAGTAGTTAGAGTTTAGGGCACCTTTCTTAGCTTATTAGATTATATTTATGAACTTAGGGCTCCCGTGGTCTGTTTATACCTAAAACCTTCATCCGCAAAAAAATGTTTCCATTGTTTAACCGCCTTAACGATGGTAGGAACTCCTTTTCATAAGTTGATAAACCATGATGTTTTTCAGCCAAGGTTTTGCTCAAATATGCTATAGGATGTTTTTGTTATTGTAACACAACTTCAATGCCCATATCACTTGCATCCGCTTCCAGACAAATGGTTTGGAGAAGCGAGGTGGGGCTAAGATCAAGGAAAACCATTATACGCCACTTGTTACGGCTCCCCCAAGCCCACTTGCCCATCATTGAAGCTTTGATTAAGTCCTGTAGAGGTCCAGCCATAAGATCATAGTGACAAATGAAATGCCTATAATAGCCTGTGAGCCTAAGAAATCCTCGTAGCTCCTTGAGGGACTTTGGAGTGGCCAGTTTTTAACCATTTCAACCTTCTTTTCATTCGTTTCCACCCCATTGTCAGAGATTGCATAACCTAAATATTCCAATTGTTTGGCTCAAAATATACATTTAGCTCCGTTTATGTATAATTAAGGCTTTTGAAAATGCCAAGGGTCTCTTTTAAATGACACTCATATTGTTGGAAATCTTGACTATAAACCAAAATGTCATAAAAAAATACAAGATAAATTTTCTAAGTAAATGTCAAAATATTTTGTTCATCAATCTTTGGAAAGTGGAAGGTGCATTCATTAACCTAAATGGAATCATAAGGAACTCGTAGTGATGCTCATGGGTCCTAAACATAGTTTTCTCAATGTCCTCTTATTGCATTCGTATCCAATGCTAGCCAAACAAAAGGTCCAGTTTAGAATACCAGCTTGATCCTTAGAGTTCATCAAGTAGTTCCTCTATTATAGGAACCAGGAACTTATCTTTTATCGTATATTTGTTTAGCTCTTAATAGTCTATACACATTCTCCACGAATTATATATTTTTTGCACTAAAACTACGAGGGAGGCATAGGGTCTGAGGCTTCTCTAAATAAAGCTTTGTTGTAAGAGCTCCAGTATTGCCCTTTTAATCGCATCTCTTTGTTCTCTTGAATAACAATAAGGGCGAACGTTGATTGTATGTGTTCTATCCTTGAGGTCGATTATATGATCATAAACCACTTTAAAGGAAGCTAATGTGGTTTTTGGAACAAGGTCCCATAATTAGTGAGTAACACTTGCAATCTTTCCATAGAGGACTCCTACTCCTTCCAAATCATATGTTGGAATTGTGGTTCTACAAAGCAGGTTAGATGGATCATGTATAATGCTCTGACATGCATTCCTTGGATCATTTTCTCTAATCTTTTTCCTGATACTAGTTTGGCCTCTTATTTCTCATTACCTGATAGGGTAACCCTCCTTCCTTCCTATGTAAATTTCACTGTCCTTATTATAAAGTTACAAAGGAAATCATTAAATATGACTATCCATTGCACCCCATGTAGTACGTCATAACTCCCTAACGAAATCACAAGTGAATCGGTCGTAAATGACACTCCTTACATGCACCAAGAAAATCATCGGTATTTGCTACAGTAATTTATGGGTGGAACCCCTCCTACTATAATGTGAACCTTTAGAATTCTTTCCACCTTATCAACACTTCTTTTGGCTATTACTTTGTTCAAAAAGTTCCCATGATCCATCAATATTTGTAAGGGCCTTTGAAGTGATAGCCTATCACTCGCATTTGTCTATATTGCTCGCCCGTGCCTCCAATCATTGCTTGGAAAGAAATATTAGGAACCCCATCTTCTCCAAGATTTCCCTCTTCTTCCAAGATTCCTTCTCCTATCTCTTCGTCACCTTCAATCATGTGAAACTGGAGTTTCTTCTTTCTATAACGGTGGCCAGGGAAATACCTTTCATCACACTAGAAGCAAAGTCCTTTAGCTCCTTATTCATCTAATTCCTTGTTGTTGGTGGTTTTGGGTATCTTTGGTTATTACACTCCATGCTAAAGCTCCTTACAATCCCAGTATCCCTTTTCCAACGATGCCTTAGACCCTGAGGTTATAGGGGCTCCACTTTTAGTGATGGAATGGTTGCCTTCCACTATCGGGGTCACCATTAGGCTGTCTCTTCGCATAGAAGTTATCGTTTTTAGGATGGTTAGAAAAGCTTACTGTTTCATAGCGAGTGAGCATCCTTGTTGTAACATCCAAGGTTCGAGGAGCTTAACAAAAACCTCTAATTTTGTCTTTAATCCCTTTAAGAAAAATCCCATGAGATATTCCTTTAGCGATGTCAACTTGTTGGAATATCGATCAAACTTTGCATAATATTATTGCCCTGAACATTCTTTTCAACACTTTTTGAAATCCCCCACCAAATCTTTAAACAACTCCTTATCAAATCTTTGTTAAATGGAGTCCTTTAGTTGCTTCTATCTCCAAGGTTCCCCAATGGTTCATCATCGACTAACAAACTAGTTCCACTCTTGGGCTTTCCCTTCCAGTACATAGCTGTAATTCTTACCTTCTTCTTTATCGGTTGTGGTCCAATAAAAAGAACTACTCACTTTTGTGTATCCAGCTCCTCACCCTATTACCTTTAAACACAGGAAACCTTATTTTATTGAATCTTAGGTGTAGTGTACACCTCCTTCCCTT
Organism: Erythroxylum roraimae; assembly: GCA_027568915.1. Lineage (NCBI taxonomy): Eukaryota > Viridiplantae > Streptophyta > Magnoliopsida > Malpighiales > Erythroxylaceae > Erythroxylum > Erythroxylum roraimae. The sequence goes on from JAOSBL010000007.1 coordinate 2,777,155, forward strand.
AGAGAGCTCCAGTGGACTTCGTTACTGATTCCTTCCATGGAGAGCTTCGTTCCGTGACTTCGGTCATGGTCTTCATAAATTGGTGGAACATACTTTTAAGTTCCTAAAGTTCTCTTTTATGTCTCTCAGCTTTATTTTGGTTTTTAACCAAAATTTTTTCATTCCCAGCTTGGTTTTCAAGTAAAATCTTCATATTCCCTTCAATCCTTTATAACTCAGTAGCTTGTGTCCCTTCTACCATGATTGTTCGAGGTTGACTGCTATAATACTAGTTTGTCGCAACAATTTATAGGAACATATTTTTGTTGTATACGATAGGATTGTTACAATAGAAAAGTTGGAATGAGGGCAAAGAGAGAGAGTGTAGAAACAAACAAGGAAAATGTTTATAAATTCATAAATGGACTGTCCCTTCTTATAGTAATATATGTTTCTCCATCCTTATAGAAAGTGACACACAACTATACAGCTCTGAGGTGATGTTTACTTGGATTATGCAAAGTGTGAAATAAGGCTTGTAGGAAACATGAGATTTGGTTGAGTGTGAGTGAGATACATCAAGCCACCCACCAATCTTCTGAAATACTTCACATTTGCCTTCTTAACTCCATTACCAACAGACAATTTATCACTAACATTTAGGGGAGTCTTGACAGCCTTACTATTCAACATACCAAACCTATTGAAAAGATCTATAACAATTTTTTTTTGGACAAAGAGAGATTCCACGTGCATCTTGTGTAACTTTTAATCCCATAAATAATATAGTAATCCTAAATTAATTATATCAAAAGTTTACATCATGGACTTTTTGAAAGTTTTCATCAACCTAAAAGAGTTTCTAGTATAAATTATGTCATCCACGTACAAATAAACCACCAAAAAATCATTGCCACAACTTTTACATACAAAGTGGGTTTGGTAGCACTCCTAAAAAATTTATTTATAGCAAAATAAGAGTCAATTTTGCTATGTCAGGTTTGTGATTCTTGTTTAAGCCCATAAAGTGCTTTATGTTTCGACCCTTTTACTTCAAATCCTTTAATTTGTTTGACATACACATCTTCACCCAAACATCTATTAAGAATGCTAATTATACATTTAATTGAAAAGCATACTAGAAATGATGAGCAGCCACTGCAAGTATTAATGTCATTATATCTAAACGTGCAATGGGAGCGAAAGTTTTGGAAAATCAATACCTGGAACTTGAGCATAGCCTTTCACCAAAAAACATGATTTGGTCCTTTTTAATATACCATCCATTTGAGACCAATAACATCTTTCTCATCAAGAAAATCTTGCAAGCTCCACGTCTGGCACTTTTTAATAGCTGCCAACTCTTCTCTCATTGATCTAACCCATCCTTTTTTATTAGCTACATCTTCATAACAATTAGGTTCTATGGAAATGTAAGCAAAGTCAGCAGAAGCATAAATATCAGAAAAACTTATTACCCTTCTTGGAGGAGAGTCTGAAGTATAATCAATTGAGAAAGGAGTAGGTGGATTAGAGTTGGAAGCACCAAAGCTAGAATTCGAACTAGTAAAATCCAAAACAGAAGCTATGATTTATTTGGCATCTTGCACTGAAAGTTCTTTTTCTTAGTCCCAAGCCTCGTCTTCATTGAAAGTCAAATCTTGACTAGTGATTAACTTTTTGGTTATGGGATTAAAGAGCCAATAGCCTTTTGTTTCCTTTCTATAGCCGATGAACACACACTTGGTGCTTTTCTCATTAAGTTTCCTTCTAACTTTTGCTGGATCATGAGAAAATGAAATGGATCCAAGAATCCTTAAGTGACTTACATTTGACCTCCTGCTAGACTAAGCTTTATAAAGAGTTTTCCCTTCAATAGCTTGTGTTGGAAACTGATTGAGAACATAAACTATTGTAGCCACTGCTTCAGCCCAAAAATAGGATGGAAGGTGCTTATCATTCAATATACTCTTAGTTGCTTCAATGATTGTTCCATTCTTCCACTCCACTAAACCATTTTGTTGTGGTGTATATCTTATTGTCAGCTGCCTTTAAATCCCAAATTGGTTACAAAATGATTCAGATTCTTGGGACATAAATTCACCCACACTAATAGTTCATAAAATAATTATAGAATTTTTAGACTCCTTTTCTAACACTGCTTTAAATTTCTTAAAGCATTCAAGAACTTCTCCTTTTTTTCCCAAAAAATACGCCCATGTCATTATTGAAAAATCATTCATATAGATTCAGAAATACTTACTTCCTTTTAATGATGGTGTCTGTATCGAGCAATAAATATCCATATGAATAAGCATAAAATGTTTTGTTGCCCTCCAAGACTTATTTATTGTAAATTTTTCACAATGTACATGTTTCCTAAAAATTCGAGGCTCACATGTCTCAAAATCATTGATCTGCACTATTAAAATTCCCATCACCATATTCTAGTTATGTAACTTTTACAATACGTCAAAATTGAGATAAGCAAACATTTTATGCCAGAGCACTGAACCATCACTTGAGGCTATGAAGACATCAAGATCCAATTGTGAAGACATGAGAGGAAACATTTTATTTTTATACATTTTTATTGAATGCACTAGATACCTGCTCCTTTTATCATAAAGCAAACACTCATCATTGTCAAAGACAACATAGTAACATTTCTTTATTAGCTGAGCTAAACTCAGAAGATTATTAACTAAGCTAGGAATATACGCAACATTGTGGATGTATTTTGTACCAGTTTTGCAAATCACAGACACTATGCTGACACCACTCTCCTGAACTTGCCTATTGTTTCCCAATGTCACTCTTGATGTCATTGAATCATCAATCTCCAAAAAATAACTTTTGTTTCCTGCCATGTGATTACTACAGCCACTATCTAAATACCAAACTTCTGAATATATAGCAACATTAGCACTCAAACAAGCAACAAATAAATTCTCTAAACAACTATCTTTCTCTTCGTGAAAGTTTGCTTAATCTCTAACTTTATATTTTTTTTATTGTATGGCCATATTTTCCAATTATAACATTGAATTGCATTTTTCCATGATCTGGTTTATTTTTTCACCAACATTTTTCCTCAATGTGATTAGTCTTACCATAATGAAAACATACAGGTGGAGAGTTAACATTACCCTAGATTCTTTTTTGGCCATATGATCTACTATGACCTCTACCATTATTTGAATCTCTTGTCCTCGCAAACGTCCTTGATTACCATCAGATCCTTTCACCTTTTCTTGAAGCATTGGAGTACTTCCCATCAAGCTTAGTTTGAAAAGCTTGCTCTAGAGATGTCCTAGTTGATTTATTCAATTGAGCTTAATGAAATTTAAGAGACCCTATTAGATTAGCAAATGAGTAATTAGATAAATCCTTAGATTCCTCTATAGTGGCACCAATATGATCATATTTACGGGGGAGGCTTTTTAAAACCTTATCATCAATATTTTATTATGAAAAATCCTCACCAAAAGACCAAATTTAATTCACAAGAGCAGAGAGTTTGACAGAAATCTCGCAATAAATTTGTGGACTTGATTGACAAAGTCTTAAAATCCTGATGTAAATATTGCAATTTCATCATAACAATTTTGGTTGACCCTTGATAGTGTTCTTAAAGCAAATTCTATGCCTCTTTTGATGTTATTGCTCCCATAACTTGTGGAAATAGTGTCATCCACCCTTTTTTAGATGAAAAATAGGGCTTCCGTATCTTTCTTCTGGTTCTCCTTCAACTCATTTCTTTGGGCTGCTATTAATCGTGTAGCTTGATCTAGATTCATAAGCTCACCAAAACTATTTTCTGCCAATTCCCATAACTCCTATGACCTAAATAACGTCCACATTTTCATAGACCATAACTAATAATTGGTTTCACTGAAAATAGGAACATTAGGAGCACTCGAGATAACGTTGTTAGCTGCCATTTCACTCTCCTTTTCTGTTTTTATTGTTGCACACTCTCTCGCTCTCTTGTGTGCTCTCTTTTTTCTTTTTTCACTCTCAATGTCTTTCTTTCCCATAGATCACGACAACCTGACTCTTATACCAAATGTAGAAAGAGAGAAAAATGATGCATAGTGGAGAAAAAAAAATGCCTTTTATTATTCACTCCCTCTGGAAACTTCAACCACCCAACAATATTAAATATATAGGCATTAGGTCCTTACAGATAGGAAGCATATAGCCCTTACTTTTACTGGTGAAACAAATAAAATATTATCCATGAACAATATCAACAAAAAGAAGGAAGGTGGAACACGTGATGAGAAAATGCAAAAAGTAAAAACTTGAATTAGTGTATAACTTACAATATATATGGAAACTCCAGCTCACTCAACCATGCATTATTAAAATCTATTTTTTTATGACACAACTTTTATTAGAAGATTTCTTACTGTAACTTTTGAATATCAGTGTTGTCATTTATTGATCTATTCCATAAAAATTGTCCTTAAGCTTGTGATAGTTTTCAAAACTGATTTCAACATTGAGGTATAAGAAATTTTTTAAGATGATCTTGCATAATGTGTTGCAATAAAATATTAGTCTAAATTCTTGAAAAAAAATAAGGTTAGACACATTAGAGATCAGATATTAGGGTTTTATTGATTTCCCTTAACATTGTTTCACAATTGAAGTCTTACATAATTGAATTTGTGATTTGATCATCTGCCAAATTTCAAGTTTTTTTAAAAAAGACCGCATTTAGTTAAGTATAAAAGCTTTATGAGGGTTGAAATTGAATAAATCTTTTTTAACATTTGCTCTATTAAAGGGATTGATGGGATCAATTACTTGTTCTTTAAAGATTAAATCCTAGATGAATTCTTTTAAAACCCTAAATAGATAAGCAAACATTGTTAGGTGTACGTAATGTGTCTTAACAGTAATTAAAAGCCAAGTTCTTGACTTCTTATTGATTATAGATCATTTGACCATATTGGTTAACTTCGAAAGATATTTTTTGTGAGTTCTTATGTGTAAGATTCCATTATAAAAATAGTATATGTTTCTCTTATCATGTCTTAACTAATGGATTTTTAATTTCTACCTTGAGAGAGAATTGTCAACCTATAGAGCATGAGTTTTCTTTGAACTTAAAAGCCTCGTAAGTTATTTTCAACCTCTAGGTTTTCTTTGAACGTAAGATCCTCGTAAGTTATTTTCAAATAGAGCTTCTTTTGGAACTTGTGGAGTGTTTTTTTTTTGAAAATTTGAATAGCTAAGCTTGTATTGTTGAATTGTTTTTTTATTTAGTTCCTTAAGTTCTTTCATTGTTTACAATTTTCCTACACATTTAAGAGATTCAAATCTATGAACATTGAATGATATTCCCTTTACTAGTGCTTTCTCCTATTCCTTTAGACTGATTAAGTAACTGCTAAAATTGAAGGGAAAATTCTTGATCTTGGGATTTGTTAAATTGTGAATTTTAATAAGAGAATGATTTAAAGAAAGGTTGTTACCAAAGTGTTGTACTTAGGTGAAATTCGGACATTCATAAGGAGAAAATTAAGGCTTTATATAACTTTCTTTGAAGTACTAATTACTGCCTATATTGTTCTTTGTTCCTTGTGAAATGATTCCAATCATATCTAAGATTAATCAACATATAATTGAATCTTGCAAATTTTGAAATCAGTACTTAAATGTTTGAAGTCTACATTGCTTCCTTCTGAATTATGGGAGAACATTGTAATGTTGAAGCTTTTAATAAAACTTAAAGAGACCTATTATTAGAGAGGAATTTTCTACAAGACATGATTAGCAACATTTATAAAGATAAAATATATTATGATTGAATTAAAATTAAAATTTAAGGAGATTTTTGTAGAGTTCTCTATTAATTATAACAAATTATGACGTGATGTTGCATAAATTAATTTAAGAATGTTGAAAATAATTATTTAATTTTGTTATCATATTTAAATTTTTTTAAAGAAGATTAAATATTTTTTAAGAATAAAAATAATTGCTTTAAACTTCAAATGACATCAATAAGGATTTGCAGAGAGGTCCAAAACATCATACCTGAGTTAATTAACAGCTTTCAAGTCAAAACCAAAAATTAAGATTGAAGATTAAGCTAATTAATTCCCCACCTTTCAATACTCTGCATGTTAAAGTGCCATTTATCTAATTGTCAATACATAAATGGAGTCTTATTCTTCTCAAAAGGTTCTTCATAAAATGCTTTCCATTCATACCCTGACTTCAATTTCTGAAAATTCTTTTGCTTCTCTCCTTCCATAATCTCACGACCAGAGATAGATAAGAGATAGATATGATGTACATCAATTTGTCAGTTGCTATTTTATGCTGTAAAGGAAGAATGAATAATGTTAGTTTATACTAGTATTATTTTTGTAGGTACACATTATCTTCCTTTTAATATAACTATGATTTACCAAGAAAAATGGTGTATGTTATTACAGAACAACAATAAGAAAATTATATAATAATATTGAACGTATTTCTTTACTTGTTTTAAATTTAATTGATGACTTATTCCTTAAAAAAATATCATTGTAGCTTTTTTTCAAATTTCACCACATATAATGTAAGGATAGATTATAATGCATAATTTGGTATTTTTAAATTATTTTAGATTAGTTAAAAATATTTGATTATCCATGTAAAGGAGTTTTGCATGCTTACGAGGCGGACAATAGATATTTGAACTAAATATCACATACAGAAACTGATCCTCTATTTTAATTAATCAATTCATATCTTATTTTATTAAATCTCATTCACGTATTTATAAAAAATTCACATAAATGTGCCGGTAGAAAATATCTTGTGCATAATTGAAAGATAAAGATGAAGAGGTTGTCCAATAGAGTTCGGTTTCTAGAATCAAATCAAGTGGGGGCCGATAGGTTACCTAACATTATCACCTTCAAAACTATTACACCTAATAAATTGACATTCATCTCCTTCGGGACTATTACTCGCAGGTACGCGCATCTGGGTCAATATACAACAGAGCAAAGATGGATTTTTTCTTTGCAACCTAGCTAGACTTTGAATTTCTCGCCAACATACTCATCTAATTGTTTCTTACCTGTATGTGGTACAAACTTAATCCTTCAAGTCACCAAAAATCATCGTCAAGCAGCAATGTTTCGTATAGGCATATTAGAATTTTGTGAAATTGCTTATGGCTTTATTTGAGAGGGGGGGTTAATGAAGGTCATCTGCCGTGATCAATGGTTATAGCTTAGAGATGAGCGGTTGAGTATTGGTCACTTTTAGTCAACTTTCCACAACAAACAGATTCTGGTTTGCCACTTATTTTGTCGTATTATATAAAGAAAAATAAGGTCTCATCCCCAACATCATTTATCAAGACTTTGGTATTGAGAAAGAACTTTGAGCCAAGAAAAATGGTGGTGAAGGTATATGGTCCAGCCTATGCTTCTCCAAAGAGAGTGATTGTGTGCCTTATTGAGAAGGGTATTGAGTTCGAGACGGTACCAGTTGATCTCGTCAAGGGCGAGCATAGAAGCCCTGAGTTTCTAAAGCTACAGGTTTTTTTTTTCATTCTTTGCTTCAGAACATTGAAATCTTCATCGTTTTCACTGTGTTTGAGTT
>JAOSBL010000007.1:2792779-2803142 GCA_027568915.1 Erythroxylum roraimae
TCATATGCTAATTCATGACAACTTAATTAATGCTAACTAAATTTTCTCAATTAATCTAATCATGCTTAATTAATTAATAAATAAAATAAATAAAAAAATTTCGGGGCTGACAAAAGTAGACAATATCTGTGGGCGGGTAGCTTGGGCTGTTACATAAGAGGTTAGATTAAATAAGACTTTTTTATTAATTAGGTCATATACTCAATATCTAAGTATTTAGTATAGGCCCAAACCTAAATTAACCTAAAAATCTTTTTTATTTTATCAATTATTAAGTGATTGTATAGTATGAGAGTGGGAAATTTATTCAATAAAACAAAATACTAAAAGGAAATATAAAATTAAAAGAAAATTATATTCTAAACTATAAGTCTATTAAATCTTAAAGGTCAAGTTAAGTCCTAGGAGGAAAGTAACTAATGCCAATTATTTTCCAACTTTTAAATCCAATTCACAATTCATTCAAAATCCTAGGTGTAATAAAAAAAACCCTTGTCACTCTCTTCAATTGTTTATCTCAATTTGCATTGTAGGTCTTAAGACATAACTCTAGATATATCAATATCATTCCATGTCCTATGACTCAAATTTAGGTATTTTCTCCATTTTAATTCCTAAGATCCAACTTTGGTCATATCAATTTTATTTCAAGTTTGAAAATACAAATCTAAGGATTTTTTTATTTTAGTCCTAAGACTTAACTCTAAAAATATCAATTTCATTCCAATCCCTAATATTCAACTATAGGAATTTTCTCTATGTTAAGTCCTCAAACCAAGCTTTAAGCATATCAATTTAATGTCAATCTATAAGACACGACTTTTGGCATTTTCTCCATTTTAAGCCCCATAATAACTCTAGGCACAATTTCATTTAAATACCTATGACATAACTATACAAATTTCATTTTAAGCCCTAAAACCCATCTTTAGATATAATAATTTTCATTTCAAGCCTTAAGATATAGCTCTAGGCATTTTCTCTATTTTATATAGGGATGGAAAATTGGTGGGTGTCGATCAAACCTACTCTAAAGATAAAATATATTAAGACAGTGGAAAGTAAAGTCATGTCCACAAGTGAATTCACATTATAAAATCAAATCACATATAGATACAATGCTATTTCAAAACAGGAAAACACCCAACCTAGAGTTTCCCTTCCGGAACCTGAGTGGAGCCCTCTCAATGACCCTATGGTAGATCTCCAATCAATTTCTAACTCAACCGAATTGTTCCTGAAAAGCCAAATCATTCAACTGTTAAAAACCTTCTATATTTTAAAAGTTAAAAGCGTGAAAAATAGTGGGAAATTTTTTAAAATCAACCAGCTTCGTAACTACCGGTCTATAGCGGTTAACATATTATGGGTAAGCAACATAGAACCAACTCTATAGCTAGTGGTTAACCGGTTGCAGATAAGCGATGTAGAATCAGTTCTGTGACTTCAGGCGTAGTATACCATATGGTAAAGAAACTAATGGTGGGCTATGTTGAGAAAGAAAAGTCATGTAATAATGCCGCCACTATTTATTTTAAAAAGTGATTTGAGAGGTATCATATAGTACCAATTCTAGTGATTGGCTTATTTTCAGTATAAAAGTTTTCAGAAAACTTATTGCCATCATTGTTTATTGTTTAAGGAAAAAAAGAAAATGTAAAATAGAAACTTGTATATTATGAGTTTAAGGCCGAAAAATATTTTGGAATAGTATTTCAGAAATTTTGACATTTTGTTTTACGAAATGTTATATTATTACCAATTTGATGATGCACGAATAAATTGTTATACAAATGCTTTACTATGAGTTTTTATGACTATATGGGAATATTGTTGTTATGTTATTATGAAAAGTTCAACTTTTTTAGTAAATTGATTAACACTTACCGAGCTCGTTTAGCTCACTCTTATTTTTATATTTTTAAACAAACCACCCCAGGTATGCATATAGGTGTTGCAGTAATTGGGACTCCGCCGTAGGATTAGTTGTATCATTAGGTGTTGTCGTGCTTATTTCATTTTGATATGTACATTTGTGTAAAGAATGGATGTTTATAAGTCTTTTAAATGAAATGCATAAATATGTTTTATCTTTTTAAAGTTTATTGTATCAATTGTTGAGAATTATTTGTCTGAGGTTGCTTGTGAGTGGACTTGAAGTTTAAAATTTGTAGTTAAAAAATTGGTGTGAATATAGAAGCATTTTGAAATTTACAACGTTTTTTAAAATTTTGGGAATGTCAAAATGCATCCGTTGTGTTGCCGAAATTTTTAATAAAAAGATTTTAAAAATTTTCCCACTATTTTCAACTCATTTAACTATTAAAATGTAAAAGATTTTTAATAGTCGAACGACTTGGCTTTACGGGAACCCTTCGGTTGAGTTAGATATTGATTGGAGGGCTACCGTGGGTCACCGAGAGGGCTTCCCTTGGGTTTCATAAGGGAAACTTTGGGTTGGGTCCTTTCAACATCCCTATTTTTTTTATATTGCTTTTGGTCTTATTTCTGTTAAATACATTTAGAAAATGATAACAAATATGTTGCCACATTACACATGGAATGACTTTATCTTTTCTGACTCTTTTTCTACTTGACTTGAATTGCCTTAAAGCTATTTTAAATTGTATTTGATAACCTTTATTGGTTATTTAGATTCTTTTATCAACTTTTTTCATTAAACTTGATCTTTCATCTTTTACTTGAATCATTAAGAAATTAATGTACTAATATCACTAAATATGAAAACATAAGTAACATACTTTTTACTTAGAAATTAAAGAATATATTTTAAAAGGAAAGTAATACAAGAAATGTTTAATTCTTTAGAACAAGATACGACTAAGTGAATGCTAAGGATTACAGATTATCAAAACATATGGAATGATAATCCTTTACTATTTAAAAGTTACATCATCATTAACATAAAGATAATCTTGAGTTGAGAGGGGTTTAGGACACCATTGAAAACAAACTTAGTAATATAGCTTTCTTTGTAATCATTCTAGAATTGGTTAAAGCCCTAGACAATGTGGATCTTTTAGATGTTGAAATTGAAGATGAGACAAAAGGGCAACTTAAGATCTTTGCCTCTAACCATGATCAACTCTTTTATCCATCCTAGGTTACTTCTTATTAAGCTTTTCATCTTCTATTAAGTCTTCCCAAATAACTTGCATTTCTTTTTTTAAATAGGAAATATATTGAAAATGATTTTGATTTCCTTGCTTAATAAGTCTCCAAGACTAAGGATTTAGCTTAGTGTCTAGGATTTTGAAGGCCTAGTTTTGATCCTCTAGATACATTGCTCATTTATTATGTATGTATGACTCTATTTAACCTAGATAGATTGAGAGTAGTTGAACAATATCCATAATCTTTTTATTAGGAGCAAGTTATTGTTCATTTTCATATAACTGATGCCCAATCCTTCCTTCTTAGTGGAAGTGAAAACTTATATCCGTCGCCCTTTAGCTCCTAAGTGCTTTGTAGAACATCCTCTTAATATCCTTTCTTAACTTATAGGGTATATAGAGATGACAAGACTAGTAAATGTGTATATTTTTAAGGATAACTTGTATAAGTTGAAGTCTTCTTGAATATGAGAGTGTTCTATTATTTTAGTGGTTGATTCTTCCTTTAATGGAGTCAAAAGGAGGTAAACAATATGGTTAGTTAATTCTCTTATTTGAGATAGGAATGCCAAGGTATTTAAAAGAGATGTCATCTAATCCAATCCCTAAAATCTATGAGATTAAATTGGCTTAGTTTATGGAGTCACCTAAAACATGCAAGGAGCTTTACCTTTTGTTTACCGTTAGAATAAAGATGGAGTTGAAGTAGGACATTGTTAATGTCCATAAGGATTTGGATAGAAATTTAGTTTGCTTAACATAACAATAAGAGGTCATTAAAAAAGGCAATGTTGAATAACTTCAGCTTTCTACATCTATAATGGTATTTAAAGTCTTGCCTTTACTTAATTCTTGATGAAACCAATCTGGATAATACTTATATACAAATTGTGAAAAGATAAGGGAATAATAGATCTCTTTATCCTAAAATTTTTGCTGTAGCAAAGAAAGATGTAGGTTCCCTATTGATAATTGTGTCAAATAATGGTGTATAGATTCGTTCCCCAATTTGTTGAATAAAGTGATTAGGAAACCAAAGGCTCTTAGGCTGTCAATGATGAATCTCAACCTTAAAAGTTAAAGGACTTGTTAAGGTCAAGTTTTATTGATCAACTTTGCACCTTTTTCTTGATTTTACTAGCCAAAAGAAGGTAATCTACTATACTTGTCCCATAAACAAAGGCACCTTGACATCAACTTATAAAGTTGTTAAGAACTTCTTTGAGTTGCAATGCTAACATTTTAAAGATAATTTTGTACAAAATGTTGCAACATGCAATTGGCCTATAATCATTTAGTGAGCTTAGATTAGGCCTCTTTAGAATGACTGTTACAAAGGTTCTATTTATCTCCTTCATGATTTTATCACTACTAAAGAATTTTAGAGTTAACTTAATAATCATATCCCCTTTAATATGCCAAGTATTTTGATAGAAGTTGACATTCAATCTGTTTGGTACCGAGGATTTATCAGAGTTCATATTGAAAAGTGCCATCTTCATCTCTATGGGAATGAAAGGTTTTATCAAGAATTCCTTTTGAGAGAGAGAACGAAAATCTATGACAAAATATTTTAGCTCCTGTAAGCAAGAATATGATATATTAGTAGAACCTATTTGATTTTGGTAATGATTATATATCATCACTTTGAGATCTTTATGACCTACAATGGAGACTTCATCATTGTTGACAAGAGAGTTGATTCTTTTTATATTTCCATGATAGCAATGGCATTAAAAAGAATTTATAACCCCTATCATCTTCTTTTAATTAGTTACTTGCGCTTATTGTTTTAGCAAGGAGTGATGGTTCTTTAGTATCGATGAGTGATTATCTAGAGCTCTTCCTTCCCTTTCCCTAGCTCAATATCCTTTAGGAAAATATTCAACAAATGTTGAATGTGGTTAAGAGCTTCTCTCATCTTGCAATGGCTTCATCAATGTTCTTAATTTTCATGAAGAAAAGCTTCTGCAATTCAGCCTTAACTTCTTGTAACTTTTTCACATATTTAAAAGTGATATCCATCTAGACTTACGACCTTCTAAACTACATCCTTAAATCCTTCTACTTTAATGAGAAGATTATTGAATCTTAAAGGAATATAGGGTTTAGAGATCTTAGTCCTGGTTTCCACTTCTACATAGGAATGGTCTAAACAGAGTGGAGGATGAAACTAAATTGAACTATTGATTAAATTTGTGAGTTGGAGAAGATTGACAAGGGCATGATGTAGCTTCTTCCTTATTAATCTATTTTTGGAAGTCTTCATTTGTTTACTTATTAATAAGCCTCCCTCCTTCAACTTCTAAGGAGAATATGGTACAATTAAAGTCACCCATTACTTTTTAAGGCATGCCTGAGGAATTCAAATAATCCCATAAAATTTTCCTTTGAAAGTTATGGTTAACAACATAAATAAAAGATAAGGAAAAGCATTCACTATTAAAGCAAATCTTTAAGTGGAAGCATTAATGAATAGAAGTTTGATTCAAGTTTCTTACTAGTTTTAGATAGAAACCAACAATTATTATGTTATTCATACATAATTGGTAGTTTGAGATGATTTCCCATTCTTTCCCTGATACCCATATTCATGTATTGATCATATTGGATTTGATTTTGATTTCTAGTAAACCTATAATGCAAAATGATTTGGAATTCAGACAATCATAGATTATCAATTATTTCTTGTGGAAATTTATGTCCCTAACATGCTATGCTAGAATCATAGAGAGGGACAGAGAGCTTAGCGCCCCTTCTTTTGAGCTTTTCTTCTAAATTTCTTCTTCAAGAAGAAAGAAATGGGAGTAGCGGGCGTAAAAGTTGCTTTCTTACGATATTTCTAGTTTTTTGAAAACCGTTGTTGAAACCTATTCGCTTGTCAATGATAATGCCAGTCAGAGTGAATATTTTCATAAATTCAAAAGATTTATTCCTTTCCTCAAACTTTTCTTATGAGTTTGCCTCTCCTTTCATAGTCAAATCTTGAATAATTTGTTAGTTAACAACCTAATTCCTAAAAGAGCTCTCCTAGTTCTTTATGTAGCAACATATTTCTCTAGAAGAGCTCTCCTAGATCTTGATGTTAGGAGAGTTTTGCTAGTTATTCTTACTTGGTCCATTTGTGACTTCAAAAAAATGAACTAGTTAGTTTAGGTATTTATAATGGACTACACACCTTACCAATTTTAGGATAAGCTTGGCCTTCAATGTTATTGAGGTTGGAGTAATCAGGATTAGAATCTTTGTTAATCTTGAAGCAAGTAAGCACATTTCTAGTTGCTTTATCCTTCTTCTGAGTAGTTAATCCTAAACCATTCCCATTAAGGTCCCCAAGCAACTCCTCTACTAAACCTAAGATCAATCTTTTACCTATATCCCTTAATTTCTTGAAATTGCTTGGAGCTTTAGGTTTTTGTTGATAAATTATTTCAATATCATCTTCTAATACTTCACCTAAGTCATTTAGCCTTATGATTTTTAAAGGGGTTCTAGGTAACATGTGTTTATAGGTTATTAGCTCTACCTAAAGTATGAACCAGAGACTCCTTAGCAAAGGATGGATTTATAGGGAATGAAGGAAGAGGAAGAGTGAAGAAGGAATAACTTAGGGAAGGGAAAGTATGAAAGGTTTTACTAGAGTCAAAAAGGAGTAGGTGTCATTAGTGAGCATCTGGCTCCTTTCCCTTTTGGACAAGGAACCCAACTAAGAATCAGGCAAGAGAAATTCCATACTCCTAACAATCACAAAAGCAATAGATTTTGGGTAAAGTTTTAGAAATTATGGAAGCATAAAAGGGTTAAATAGTGAAAGATCATAGCATCTCTCTCATGCAACCTTTTGGGTTATATTTGGTTGGGTGATTATGAATGAAATAGAATTGAATAGAATATTATTTTATCATTTGGGAAGAGAGTTTATAATAGAATAGAATAGAATATGATAGAAGAGGAGAGTTTCACATTACATCTCATTCCATCCTAAATAGTAAAAATAAGTTACCTGTGATTTGGAGGATTTAGGATAGAATGTAAAATAATAAATAACATTTTACTGTATTACATTATGAACCCTTCTTCCAAACAGTATTTCACTATATTATTTTATAAACCCTTCTATCCCTCTCAAACAACAATTTTCTAATATTACATTCCATTTCTTTATAAATCATTCCCTTCTATTAAAAACTTTACGTTTAACCAAACATAACCTTAGGTGCTATTCTTTTAATTTTAAAACCAAAACTTAACCTTGCGTATTTTTTCCTTCCAAATCAAGTTAACTATACAACCAAATGCAACCTTATTATGGCTAAAACTAGGAATTAGGATCTCAATTAATCCAACATGTAAGGGCATAAGGTAAACAAGAACGATCATTATTTTTATTCCGACACGAAATAAGTAAATTCAATATAACTCACCTCCCTTCACTCCTTTATTAAACTTAGACACCCATAAATGGCTGTGATTCACGAAAAGTATACAATATAGAATGCTATTTTGTAATAATTACAGACATTTAAAACACTTTTATTACCTAAAAAGGAGTGGAAAGGCATTTGTAAAAAAGAAATGTTATTATCAAAGTTTATCAATATTAGACTTTTATTGAATTAATTTCTAGTTATCTCATTCAGCAATTCAGCATCTCCCTCGAGTTAAATTTGCACCGATTGCTGGTTCGAGATTTAGCAATATACATTAAAAAGTCTTGATAGTGTTCTCAGCCGTCCGATGCAGTCCAACATTTTATATATATATATTTTTAAGTAATTTTTGGACTTTAAGATCACTAGACTGGAATTGTGGCAATTTTGGCAACATCAATCTTAATTAAGTCGCGATGTCATGTCCATTTTTGGGATAAAATTGCACCTCGGGACCATCGGCTGCTAGAAGCTTTGAGGATGTCTCAAGAGGACTTTGACTTTATCTGTTTTTAGGGGTACGAGACTTGACTTTTGTTTTTCGCTTGGACTTTTTAAAAATTATGTCCCTTGCATTTATTGAAATTTCTTTTCCCCGTTTTCCTGACTTCAACGGACAAAAGTTATTTTTGTGTCATTGATCTCTCGTTGTCTGTCCCTCTTCTGGCCCTACGCTTTAACTGGGTGTTTGCGACAGTGGGCTTCTCGTGGGTTGAAAAGGTTTGATTAATAGGTCCTACGTTCTGCTTTGCTATAGTCAATTGTTGTGGGAATACAAGCCTTAATTTGGTCTCAATTATGTAGTTAGACTAGTCCTTATTCCATAAACTTTAGCCTTTCATCAAATGAAAAAGAGATTCAATTCAATTATTGTAACTTGTACTAAAATTTCAAGTATCACCTTATAATTTATTTTTTCATTATTATTAGAGATACCCTTTAATCAGGGCTGACCCTAGGCAAAGGCAAGGCGAGAACCCGCCCAGAATCTATCCTCATAAATAATAAAATAAGACATATTTTTACCTAAAAGTAGGTAAAAATAGAAACTTTTTTTTTACTTTGCCCAAAACCTATAAAATATTAAGACCGGCCTTGCCTTTAATCATATTCATATATAATATTTATGTATACTATATAAGTCGCATCATGACATTATGAAATCTATATTTTGAAAAAGATATTTAAATTCCACCAATCGTGACAAAGGTGACCTTTCTCCTTATTTTCTAGAACAAAGGAAAAGTTTCCAAAGAAAGGGGACCATTTTTATTTCTCTTATTGATCATTTGTTATTTTTCCACTTTTCATTTATTATTATTATTATGGCAAACTTTAGTGAAAAATATTAAAGAAAATGAGATATTGTTTTCTTTTAAAATTATAAGGCATGTGCTGAAGACTTTAGACAATAATGAGTAAATAGAAGACAAAAAGTGTGGTTTAGATCAAATTTAAAAACAAAAATTCCAACGTTTGCCGACCTGAGAGGAAAGTGAATGCCAAGTGACACCATTACAAGACGTGGGTATGAAAGGAATTTGGACTTTTAGATCGATCAGCCGTCATCTATACATTACAGATGTAGAATGTATATGCTCCTTTGTTTTTTTTACCCAAGACATTATTTTTAAACATGGTAATAAGGAGATATACCAAACTCTTAATAGTGGAAAAGGGGCAGTAAATGTGAAAGGAACTTGATTCCACTTTGAAGCATCGAGTATCGTGCATGTCCTAGAAGGACCACATTGGCTGGCTCCTTCTCGCCATCAAATTTCAAGGCGACGGCTTAAAAAGTCGCAGCGTACCTGGGCAACATGTATGCACTGACTCTTCAACAGTGTTGTAGTTACTAGAACACTACTATGTTGACTTTTGTTGGTCCTGTTCGTACACCGCCATGTAATAATAATTTGGGTAATCACCACGTAACTTTGGGGAAAGACTGGATATAGGACTTTGGAATGTGAATCCCTTGAAACTTAACCTCATTCTTGAATTTTGGTTAATGAAATTTATATCCAATAAAAGATTCTCAACACGTCAATGACATGAAAGGTGTCATTCTAATTCATACTCGATAACTTCCCACAAGAATTAGTGACGTGAAATGATATATTGAGTGAGAACAATTAGAAATCTAATCATACATATTATGCTTGCATCCTTTTAATGACGATTTGTTTTGCATTTGCCTATACCTACAAATTACATTTAACATAGCTCAACGTATTCGGGAAGTCGATGAATTTAAACTCATACTTTATTAAGGCAAAAGTGAATGAATTGGGAATGAGTAAAGTTTATGTTTACATATTCATTACGAACGTTATGGCAAGAGATCTCATTAATTCAGTTCCTAACTTATTAGCATAAACCACTAGGGGGAAAGTACTCGGTCCAAGTGAGTTAATAGAATAGAATAACCAAAACGAGCTATAATTTTTAGAGGAAAATTTCAATTTCTTTATTAGTTTCCAAATAAAGAAGAACAAATTCCAAGTTCCTCCTGAATTTTTGGCACATTGATGAACAAAATAAGGGTTTGACCTAGTGATTTATAACATGGGTTTGTTTTTCATAAGCTTAATGTATGTATGATACTTAGTGCCTCTTTGGATAGACTTTTAGGAAGTTAATAAGCACTTTTTTTTACCACAAAAGTCTTTTTAAAAAAATGAGTGTTTGACTGTAAAATAAAAAAGCACTTCTTTAATAGATTAGGGGTGTTCATGGTAGGGTAACCTGACCCGTTCATAAGTAACCTGAACCTGAATGTCAGGTTCGGCAATTTCA
>JAOSBL010000007.1:2821942-2841919 GCA_027568915.1 Erythroxylum roraimae
TAATAACTTCTAATTCCATCACTCTAAACAATAAAATCCTCCAACCATTGACATTCTAATTAAACTCTAACCAAAAACAATTAATCAAACAATACCTCAAAAATAAATTGAAAACATGCTTATTCAATAAGAAAAGAATTTAGGGCCAACAATAAGAGGTTAGGTTGATTCTTACAAAAAAGTCTTTTGGTAGTTATAGGCACTTCAACGCACTTCAGGGGACTTATCCTTTGAGTCTTATGAATTTTGAGAGATGTGCTACTTAGTTTTACACTAAGCAAGTAAAATACCTTAGAATGGACTAGATGAATCTAACTATCAGGAGGTCAGTGTGCACTCAATCTGAGAGGGAGAGGGAAGCCGGCTCATATCGAACTAGATATTAAATAGCCTTGAGATAGGAAAGAGAAAGCACTAAATATTAGTAATGTCCTTCCTCCTTTCTCTTTTTGGCCTTGTCTCCTAGTCTGGTTCTTATTTTTTAATTTTATCATATTATTATTCCCACTTTTGGTGAAGACAAAGGAATTATGTTCCATTTAATAATTGTTTATTATGTTGCCAGTTACCACCCTTTTCTTATAGAATACCAAGTTCTCAAGAGAAGGAAATTTCTCAGCCTTAGAACATATGGCTCGGTTTACTTGCCAGTGTAAGTGGCTTCTAACTGAGATGCTACACACAAAGATCTAGGTACCTCATCTACTTCTAAAAGTCCTTGTCTATGGATTTCCTTTTCAGGCTACTTAGTTAACTAACAATAAGAAAGGCTTTCGAAATGATTTGAGGATCAGAGATTTTCAAAGTCCACTTACTGAAACAAATGAGCAATTTGTTTATTAATGGTAAGACCTGACATATTAGAAACCAGATCATGGAAGACATGATGACTGAGACTATTTTAGAGTTTATTCTAAAAAAATAGTAGCAAATCATCAAAATATCAGAGGTAAAAGCTCCTGATCTTCTTGTATTTGTTATAATAGGTAAAATCCTTCTCCTTTTTAATCTTTATAGTTATTAGTTTGGCAAAGGATTTGACATATATGGTTAAAAGATATGGTGATAAAGGGTGCCCTTCTCTCAAGCCTTTTGCTCCTTTGAATATTTGTGTGGAGTCACCATCGATAAAAACATTATAGATCAAGGTGTTGACGTATTATTGTAGCCAACTTAAGAAAACGCCAAGGTATCCAAATGCCTACATTATGGTGAAAAAGAAATTTCAGTTAATATAATTAAATACTTTATAAAAGTCTATCTTTAAGGGAAAACTCTTTTTGTTCTTCTTACAATGGTAGTTCTTGAATTTTTGTGATAAGAGAATATTGTCTCCTATGCTCCTGCATTTAACAAAATTTCCTTAATTTGAGTTGATGATGATAGGTAGGACCTACTAGAGTCTAATGCATAGCATTTTAGAGATGATTATGGAGAACATTACAATAAGAAATAGGTCTATAGTCTTTAATATAAGAGAAGTTACGGGATTTAGAGACTAAGCAAATGAATATTTTGTTCATTTTGTTAAACATCTTTGCCTCGATGAAAAACTCCAATATTAAATCAGAGACTAATTTCCATGGTAGGTCTTGAGTCTTTTAAAAAATATAGCATTAAGCCCATCAAGTCTAGGTGCTTTGTGAGAATCCATACTAAACAAAGCCTGATTATGTCTTCTCTAATGAAAGGTTTAGTAAGGGAGCTGACTAAATCATGTTTGACAGAGTTTGTGATGAAATCTTAAATTTCCTACAAAGAGAACAAACTATTAATGCAATTTCCAAGGAACTCCTTGAAGTAGTTGGATGTAATAGCCTTCATCTCATAGTGATATGAGGTTATTTATCCTCCAGGGCCTAGGAGGTTCACAATTTTGGTGGTATTTCTCCTATTAAGCAAGGATTTAAAGAAATAGCTTGAGTTCATCTCACTATCTTTCAGCTAAAGCATTTTGTATTTCTGCTTTATAAAAAGAATTATGGACCTCAAAATCTTTTGAAAAGGAAATTAAGGGTTATTTCTCTGCAACTTATAAGGAGGTAAAAGTGAGGTTGGAATAGATGCATTCATAAGATCTTATCAGGAGTTTTCTGGTGTTTAGAACTACCTTATGTAACTAAACTTATTCATGTTGAGGTCATTTAGCTCTTCCTTAATAACTTGTAATTTTCTCATAAAAATGAAAGTTTTATGTCTCATTATGTTTTCCCTCAAACGTGTACTGATAGCATTATCAAAACCTTCAGACTCAACTCAAAAGTTATTAAATTTGAAGAGGGCTTTCTAGTTACATTAGTTGTAAATAATTTGACTTCAATTAAAGATTAGAGCAGAAGGACTTGTTAAAGTGCACTTTGTTAAAAGGGAAAGGAGTAATTCGAAAGGAGTTGATGAGAGCTTTGTCAAGTTAGAAGTTATTCTATGCTATGTTATTTGATAAATTGCCAAAAAGGCTAGATTACTCTATAGACACCTAATTCACCTTCCTCTTAGATTCTCTTTGAGATAACAAATTGTAAATAATAAATAATGATCTAAACTTTATATGCCTTTTTCAACATGCAAAAATAATAAATAATTCTTTCATGTTTAAAAATGATGATTGATGCTAAGAAGTGTAGGGATAACTAAACTATAATTCAAGGCTATCCAAACAATATAAAGACCCAATGGAATTATCTTTTTTTCATTTTTTATAATTTATCCTCAACTTATATTCATATATTTATGATCTTAATGGTTTTTTAAAGAAAAAAATGTTTTTCATTTTGTAACTAAAGGATATCCACTTTGAGGTTATTTACTTTCTTATGAAAGTAACAAAATTAATAGCCAATCTTACTTTTGGATGGTTTTTATTAAAGATACTAAAACTTTCCATATTGAAAGGATATTATTCTTGTTTTGTGATAACAATCTAATTTAAAGTAAAAAACTCTTCTTTACTTATATAATTAAAGTAGTAGATATCTATGTTTAAGAAAAGTAAATTTTATAAATTTTATTGAAAAGAAATTAATTCTTTTACATTATTTTTTATGTTAATATAAATTTCAACTTATATTATTAATAAAAAAATATATTATCTAAATACATGTTAAGGCTACATAAAATTTGATATAGTTGCGAATAACATATAAAGTTAGTGGTTATATTGATTAAAATAGTTTATAGGAATAAATACTCTTTTAATTAATGTTAAAGGATAAAAAGATTTTTTTGAATAATAAATAATAGGGTCTTTTATTATAAAGTGATTTTAGTTATCTTCAATGGATTTACGAAACGATTAATGAAGTATTACAGGGAAAGACAATGTAATCTGCACATTACTTTTATTGAGTTAGTGAAGGCTTATGATAGGATCTCTAGGGAAATCATGTGGAGATTTTCAAAAGTTAAGAGAGTTCCTATGACCTCGGGTTACTAACAATATGTATGAAAGTGTAAAGACTAGTAAGGATGATAGGGGTAGATATAGAGTATTTTTATTGATATTAGGCTACACCAATGCCCCTCATTGAGCCTCTTTTTGTTTGCAGTTGTGATAGATGAGCTCATCAAGAATATTTACAAGGATGTTCCTTGGTGTGTGTTATTTGTTGATGTTATTGTTTTAGTGGATGAAACAAAAGAGAGTATCAATGTCAAATTAGAACTTTAGAGGGATATGTTAAAGTCGAAGGATTTTAAATTGAGTAGGACTAAGACTGAGTTAAATTGAGTAAGACTAAGACTGAGTCCTTAAAAGGTAACTTTTTGGGCCATAAGGTGGCTCCCGATGTGGAGGTAAAAGATTGGTTTAGAAGTTATTCCAAAAAAATAGTGTAGATCTATCATCCTAAATAATGAAGAGATCGATGAGGACATTGTTTATCGTATTAGATCAAGGTAGTTTAAATGGAGAAGTACGTTAGGAGTTTTATGTAACAAGAAGAAACCACTCAAGCTCAAAGGTAAATTCTATTGTTTAATGATTAGGCTGACCATGTTTTCTAGGACGGAGTGATGGTCCATCAAACATGTACAAAGTCAAAATTTAATGGTAGCAGAGATGATAATGCTTCGTTAGATGTGCAACCTTATTAGAAAAGATAAGATTATGAAGGTATGAGTAAAAGACAAGGTAAAGGTAGCTAATATTGATGAAAAATGAAGAGAGACAAGACTTAAGTGATTTGGAGATATTAAGAGAAGACATTTTGATGCTCCAATGAGAATATGCGAAAAGATTATACTTAGGGATTGTAAAAAGAAAAAAAAAAGGCCTAAGAAGAACTAAAGGAGGTGATTAAAAATGATATGGCCATTTAAAACTTATTGAAGACGTAATCCTCAATAGAAGACTTTGGCGTACTAAGATACGAGTAAAGGATTTCACATAGAGAGGTCATTTTCTTTCTCGTTGGTCTTTTAAACATTTTTCTTCTGAGTCTTAGAGCTTGTTTTTAGTCTAAATATTTAATATGTAGTACATTTCTCTTAGTTATTTAGCCTAAACATTTTCTTGTAATGACTTGTTTGTTTTATTTATTGACTTGTCTTATTTCTTATTTATGCATTTATTTACTTATTTTATTTTTTATTTTAATATTTACCTTGTTATGTATTTATTGTATTATTAATTTTAGTACATTTTTATATCTTTATTTATATGTAGTTATTTATTTATCTTATTGTTATTATTATCTTTTCTTTTTCATATTGATTTATAAGAAACAGTCTTTCTATTAGTTAGTGATAAGACTGCGTATTTTTTGATCTATTTAGACTTAATATATCATTGAAACTTCAACTAGGATATTGTTGTTGGTTCTACGAAAATTTTAGACTTAATATATCATTGAAACTTCAACTAGGATATTGTTGTTGGTTCTACGAAAATATCAATTCGCCCTTAAGTCTTACAACTCTCTGTTTCTCTTCTTTTCTGTACCGATCGACCAATGTCTTATCTAAATAGTTATAATTTATATTTAAATAGTGATTATAATTAAAAAGTTAAAATAAAATTACTAGGAATTGCATTAAAATAATGTTTACAACTGAAAAGGTTATATTTGAATGATTAAAAATTACATAAGCCCTCAAGGGGTGTGGCTCGATGGTTGAGAGCGGGGCTTGACTTCAGTTAGGTCCCAGGTTCGATTCTATGCTAGTCCCTCTTGTAAGAGCCTGGAACAGCGGGGGTTTTACTTATAAGTGGAGAACTAGTTGGGCTCTCAATAATGAAGTGCGCCCGCTTCGCCCGCCTGTGAGCTGGTGTGCCAGTTGAGTCCTCGAAAAGGCATACACGCTTGGCACACCTACGAGGTTTCTTCGAATCCAAAAAAAAATTATATAAAAAAAGTGTATAAGACTAAAAAATTACACTTAGATAATTAAAAGTTACATTAAAATAGCGCTTGTGAGTGAAAAGTTCTATTTTAATGACTGAAAATTATATAATAATGTTCGCGTGAGAAGTTACACATGAATGATTAAAAGCTACGTCAAATTTTTTTTTTAAAATTGAATTATATTAAAATAGTATTTACGAGTGAAAATTGCCAATAAATAATGAAAAGTTGCATTATCTGCATTTCTACCCACCTCCTTCTTGGCTTCCTCCTCACTCTGAAAAACCAGAAAGTTGCAACACCCATTTACGCCAACTTCTTCTCGTTGTGCCTTATACTTACCATTACACCATATCATTACCAACTCTCTTCTCTAACTTCTTGGTATTGAGAATTGTAGCTTATTTTTCGTAAAGTTTGCGACTTTAACCTCCAAGTCCTCTGCTTTGGCCGAATTTACTCCTTACATCCTCAGGTTTATCCGTTCTTCCGGGTTTCCTTCCTTTTTTTATCACTGTCGAGTGTTATCCTGGTTATGCCCCTAGTTATATCCCTCTCTCTTTCTGAATGGAGACAATTTATCGCAATTCCCAACTTCTTTTAGCGTGTATTGCAATGGGTTGTGAATAACCTGTTTAAAAGCTGTTCAACTTCTTTTCGAGTGTTAATCTATTAATGGATAGCCTGTTTATTTGTTTTATGGTTTTCTTTTAGTTGACCTATAATTTGGAATAATTCCTCCGTAGTTCTATTTCTCCGTTTTGTTGTTACTTGAACTGCATCACTGGTCCCTTGTTACTTGAATTGCATCACTGGTCCCTAGTTAATATTTAGATAATAGAGAGAAAGATGGTGCCAAATGACAATGAAGGTTGAAATGCATACGATGGATTTCCTTTCCATAATGATCTTCCATTATCAAGTTCTTGCTTTACTTCCTTTAACCACTTGATCCATCTTGTTCAATCTACTTATACGGTTAGTTTGTTAATATGAAAAGTTCTGATCTGATGTATATAGGATGTATTAGATTATGCTGAGAGTGTATGTTGAATACTATTAACCTCTGTTGTTCATTTGGATTTCATGGGAATGGATGTAGGGGCAGATGGTGCTTCTTAATTTGTTTTGAGCAAGAAATTTTGCAGAGTTCTTCTTTCAGATACATTGCAGTATACAAAGGTATACTTCTGCTTGTTGATGCCTTGCATTGAGCAGTTTTTTTTTCAAGATTTCTTGTTAGCCTTTGGTCTTCTGACAGTTCTTCAGACTTTTGATTTAAAAATTTCTTGTTCCATTACTGGAAATGAATTGCTCTCCTTTGGCAATATTCATTTTTCACGCCAAAAGATTACAAAACATACTTAACCTGCAGAACTGGTTGATATCTATGCTTTCCTTTTACTTCATTTGGCGCCTAGCTTTTTTCCATTTGGATAATTTACGCAGAAACTGCACTTTTTGTGTTAAATTTCTTCGTAGGCAACATGGAAATGACCACTTGTCAGAGTGGTAGTAGCATCATGTGGTTCTTCCGGGAGAGGGGCTTTGATGACAAGAGTATACGTGACATATTGAGGAGGTGTAAGCGCCTTGAAGGTGTGGAGAGGGATAGAGCATCTGAAAACTGGAATTACCTTAAAAGCGTTGGCATTCTGGAAAGAAAGCTCCCTTCTGTTGTTTCAAAGTGTCCAAAAATCCTTGCTCTAGGTCTCAACGAGAAGCTAATCCCCATGGTTGAGTGCCTAACTACTCTGGGTAAAAAACCACGTGAAGTTGCTTCTGCAATTACAAAGTTCCCTCACATACTTTCTCATAGTGTGGAAGAGAAGCTCTGCCCACTTTTGGCCTTTTTTCAGGCTGTAGGTGTCCCTGAAAATCAGCTTGGCAAATTAATATTACTTAACCCAAGGCTTATCAGCTACAGTATTGACTCCAAACTGACAGAAGTAGTGGACTTTCTTGTTGGTCTCGGACTCACAAAGGATGGGATGGTTGGAAAAGTGCTTGTCAAACATCCATTTATAATGGGTTACAGTGTTCCTAAACGACTACGCCCTACTTCAGACTTTCTGAAGTCTGCTGGTCTGACAGAGCTTGACCTGCAAACAGTTGTCATGAGCTTTCCAGAAATTTTGTGTAGAGATGTGGAGAAGTCTCTAAAAGCAAATTTTTCTTACCTCAAGAGATGCGGTTTTGGGGACAGACAAATTGCAACTTTGGTTACTGGTTATCCCCCAATTTTGTTTAAAAGTATTAAAAACTCTTTGGAGCCTAGGATCCAGTTTTTGGTAGAGGTGATGGGGAAACGAATTGATGAAGTTGTTGATTATCCACACTTCTTCCAGCATGGTTTAAAGAAGACTTTAGAATCACGGCATAAACTTTTGAAACAGAGAAATGTCGCTTGTAGCTTGCATGAGATGCTGGATTGCAACCAAAAAAAGTTCCTGTTGAAGTTTGGTTTGCTTGAAGGCTTTGCCTGAGGTACTTCCCGCACATATTCCTTCCTACTAGATCTTCATCTGTGGTTGATCCTAATAGTTTCTACAGCAGGACTTGCTCTGCTAAACCTATAGCCTCGAAATTCTTGGCCGCTAGCAACATTCTCATTGTGAGGTACTCAGCTTAATCCTTTGTAGCACAGTAGGTTGATTTTTACTTGAACCTTTGGTGCATATTCAATGTGCAGATCTATATGGAATGACAATGACAACTGAATTTTGCTAGTTCTCCACTTTGTATGACTGCTCTGTTTTTGCTAATTTTATTCATAAGTCTCCATCTTTAAAGCCAATTATTTTATATCATCTTTCAAACCAATTATTTTACATTCGTTGGTCTTATTCAAAATTGCTTATGTTCACTGGGCAACTTGCTTTGTTTTTGAGGGTCTCTGCAGCTTAGGTTTGCTGGATGGATAGGCGGGAAAACCCCCAAAACTCTTGTGAACACATTCTAAGCCTTCTATGGAATTTTAAACGGTACTAATCATGCAACAAACAATAAACTGCTGGTGCAATTAGATGTAGCCTGTTAAGCATTTTTACTGTTCAATGGATTCGAATATCATCCATTTTAGGATTCATAAAAGAGTGTGAGCGATTCTTGTAAGCCAAAACATCAGAATAAGTTAAAAATGAAGCTGAACCTGTTTTTCAAATGCATTAATATGATGATAACTGCATATGTACATACTCGTACACATAATACAATGAGTGCCTATTACCAACCACTACACTGAAAAACAACAAATGGAAACTGCATGATAAGAAGCACACGTGTTTTTAATATGTACATAGATATTCATCCTTGGAGCAATGGGATGTGGAGGTTTATACGTAATGAATAAGATGATCAAGCGGTGGGGTAAGAAGCTTGCATGGCGATTCCACAAAGTCCTTCCTTTGCACTAACATCTTTCTGCATTCTGATGTAACCTTCTTCTCCCCACTGTGTGCCCCATGAGTTCTTGACCAGCCAATATTTGTCGCCATTGCTTTCTCCATACCCCACAGCTGCAACACCATGATCAAGGTCTGTGCCACAGTCTCCTGTAAAGACACCACTTTGATAGAATTGAAATGCAAACCCTCCAGCATCAATGGCAACAGCAACTGGTTGATTTGCCACAGCCTTCATTAGAGCTGCTTCATTGTTGGCCGGCACATCTTCGTAGCCTGTTATTTTAGCTGCATGATTTGCTTCCGCGTTGGAGTTGCAACTTCCATCGGCTGCTGTGTAAGGATAATTTGTCTCTGTTGTTAGGCCTTTGTTTTGCATAACGAATTTGAAGGCATCATCCATTAGACCACCCTGACATCCTTGATCCTCCCCCTTTACGTCACAATCAACCAATTCTTGCTCTGACAAAGAGATCAACTTTTTGGTTGATAATTGAGTGATTCCTTCCACGGCTGCAACAGTTGAAAATGCCCAGCACGATCCTGCAGTTTTTAATGAAATCAATGTTATTCAATATATTGTAAGCTGTGGACTGAGAATTATATTAAAAATACATCAAACCCATTTATAGGATACATATAGTACCGCATTGGCCCTGGTCCTTGATGGGTGTTACGGCTCCTTTCTTCCTCCAATCCATAGTAGAAGGGACAGCCCTGATATTTTCATATTTGAAACTTCCTGCTTGCTCAGAGCACATATGCCCCTTGAATCTGTTTCTAGTTTTGAACTCTTCATTTGTGAGGTCCGCAAATTGATTAACGCCAAGCTTGTAAGGCTTGTTTCCGGCAGCATTAAAAGAGTCGATACGTTCAACATTTTGTTTGAATATTTTGTACCTGATCTCCTTCTCATTGGCATCCTTATAAACTCGTCCATAAAGAGCCATCCACTCCTCGTGCCTCTGATTCATTGATACATCTTGAAGAGTACGAGCTCTACACTGTGAAGCCAATACTAGAGTAAATATGAAACTCAAACAAATACAATGGTGGCTAGTGAGCTCCATTGTATGAAAGATTAGTGAGAAAGGGGCTTATGAAAGCTGAATTGTTTCTCAAGTTTATAAAGGGCATCTCCTCTTCCAATTAACGCATTAGTAATCGCTTGAGGTTTCTATTAGGATATACCTTTCAGTTCAACGTTGCCATGAAACTCCTCCGATTTGGACCTTGAGAGTGACTGGTATACAACCTTCAAGGCTTTCTAATATATGAAGTCCCGAATTTTCAACTACGCAAACCGATTGCCAAATTTTCAATCTGTGCAGAAAATGGCATACTAAACAAACTCATCACTTCTAGAAGAGACAAAGGAGACATTACATTGTAGAATTACCCATCTTATGTAATAGGAGATAACATTTCATCACATGCTTGTAACCAGAGATTGGTTATTTTATAATATTCTTAAATTGTTTCTATATAATTTTGACTGCTCGATTGACTTTCACAAGAAGAAATACGGTGTACATACAACAACTTAAGCTATTGTGATGAAATGATCACTTAACATGGTACGAGACTATATTGAATTTTTTTAATATAGGCAGAATGTAGAGTCAACTAATAAGAATTGGGCTTGGGTCAACTATTGTCCAAATAACTAGAACTAGTTGTTTAGATGGTTAACCCTTACCACTTATAAACCCTTTAACATTTTCATGTTTAGTCAATATGGGATACTCTAACATCAACAAATATGAATGCCAATATATGGACAAATATGATTACTACAAAACTTTGATTATTTATAAGGGTAAAGCAACAAACCATGTTTCTATTTTCAAAATTGTATAAGTAGATGATACGTTAATATTTAAATATATTTTAGTATCATGGTGAAATGACACCATCGTATGATATTTTGTAAACCTATAAAAAAAACTCAGATTAAGAAATTAAATATAACAAGATTAAAAATATTGTTATACTTAAAAAATTGAAAATTGTTGAAAGACTAGATTAATGTTAGAAATTCTAAAAAAATAATTTTTTTTTGGGACATTGGACTTGTGGAAAATTTAAAGGAGTTTCAAAAGAATTTGAAAGAAAATGGAGTTAAGGGACGAAATAAGAGAGAAATATTAATCATTTTCATTATTGTAAATCACATTCAAAAGCTAGATTCCTTGGACTATGTGTACAATGACTACACTATTATAATGCTTGTGAAGGTTAGGATCTTTAACTAAAATTTATCAATTCTTTATTTATGCATCAATTAATAAATTTCATTATTGTAAGTTGTTTGTTTAGAATATTTGAAAATTTATAATTTTTTATGTTAGGTGAAAAAACGTATTTAGTTTCATGTCTTAGCATTAAGTAAATTTCAAATTTAAATATTAGCTTTGGTTTCAAATTTAAATATTAGCTTTGGCTTCAAATTTAAATATCGTATAATGACAAGCCCTTGTTTATATCTGTCATAATTAGGTTGATAGGTATGATTTTGTATTTTTTTAATACGGAAACCCAACAACTATCTATCGCAAGACTCTGCGATACAACGCTCCTTGTTTATTTCTGTGAAGAAAGTTCACGACGGTCAACGGGGGCGCCTGTAAGTGATGCACACCAGGACTAGCCAGAGTTGCTAAATAGGCTATGTGGTCTGCACACTGGTTCTCTTCGCGGTAGATATATTGGAGGTGGATCTCCCAATCTCGACGAAGGAGTTCACGGACACCTGCCACCAAAAAATTAAAGTCAGCGAAATCAGCCTCAGAAGAGGATAAAATGATTTTGTATTCATTGGAACATCGATTAAAATATGGTGAGATAATTAACTTATTGATTATGATTTTTTATTTGTTGATTGTTCATGATTAATAGTTTAGTTATCCTATTTGAAATGGGAGATTTTTCCTCAAATGTCTGTTGGCAGTGGGATTCACAAATGGACAGATATGTTAAAACCATCTCTGGGCCATGCATGTCTCCCACTAAGTCCTTCCCACTTGATTTTTCTTAGCTTCATTTGTATGTTTCCAAGTAAAATTAGGCTACATCAGTTTGACAATACTTTTAGTTCAGAAGTTAATAGTTTATGTAAAGGTAATCCCTCAAGACAACTATATCTCCTAACATCAATATGTTAGGAATCATACTCATGGAAAGTAGATGATGTCACAAAACATAACTCTTCTTTATAAAGCAAGTAAACATGTCATGCATGATGCATCAGTTTCAATTAAAAAAAAAAAGGAACTGTATCATAACTTGTGTAGTTGAAGGTGAACTAAATCTAAATCCGTTACTTTTGAGAGGAGCTTTCACGCTTGTTTCACACGAGAAAAAAGGGCAAAAAAATGATCACGTGCAATGCAAGGAATCTTCTAAGTAGGAGATGTACCCTAAACTCCATAAGCTGGGGGCAAGATGCACGAGAAACATATAAAACGTCTTCTGAATGAAAAAAGCTTTAGTGGGATCAGGTTATCAAATCACTGAACAACAGAACCAGCATAGCTAACTGTTCTCAGAACTAAATTGTAAGGCTAGCTACCTCAAGACTGTCTTCTGGAAACAGGTAAGAAAATTATTCTTTTTCTAATGCTCTACATGAGAAAGCAAAAATAAGACAGAACCATAGTGTTACAAACTTGGCGTGCTCTTCAAATTTCATGCAACATATCATCCAGCCAAAATTACTATAAAAGTATAGGAGGGTCTTCTCATGCTCTACGAAACAGTCGTCAAGCTTTCATGTGCTTAAACTCCAATGCTTCATTCAAGCCACGACCTAAGTTGTTAAAATAAACATGGGAGTTGTTTCTGTAAAAATCAAACGTCTTTCAAGCCAACATTAAACTTGGCTATGAAAAAACCTATTGTGTCAAGGGAAGATGACGGATCAAATCTCTGGACAAATTCTTCTTCCCCAGGTTTTAACCATTCCCTGCAAGAGTATCCACAACAGTTAGTTTGTAATGGACATAAAATGCCTTTCAGAGTAATCAATCATCTCACAGCAACTTGACATGATGATGAGATTTGATGCTAGAATTGTCACTTCAATAGAAAGGAAATTATAGCCATCGAGACAAATCTATCAACAATGTGGCAGAAATTGCTCGCAGGATCTACAAAAACATACATTTCTTTGGGTTTAACAGTTTGGATGGTTAACATAGAACCAGAGTCAGCTTCACAATTTATAAATATGAACACGGCTACAAACTAAGTCAGTCTGCCACAAAATGCATTTCCCTACCAAATTAACTTGATGTAAAATTTTTCATTTTACAAAAACAGAATGCCCATTGAAATAGAAATAGCTTTTCTAGAAAGAAGATCAGAGCACACACAAGCAGTAGCTTTAACCATTTGAAAAAACCTTTTCTCATAACTCTTTCTAGTTCCTTGGACATTCATTATAAATGAGCAACATAGTCTTCATTCAGTCCAATAGAAAACAACAATGGAAAGATATAAGTTGCAAGATGCAGTTTCAAGTAATTACAATCAGTTCCTTTTTCTAATTTTAGAATGCAAAGCTAACAACCGCAAACTGCCTCGAACTTTAGTACTCTTTAATACAAACAAGATCAGCTGCCTGACTTTTTTCCAATAACTAATCAATCAACAAAAATATATAAGAGAATGCCACATCCTAGACTAGCATTAATAACAAACCAAGAGATTAAGGAAGCAGACTAAATGATATAGTTTCCATGTATAAACTGCAAACATAGTTTGCACCATATATAAGAAATTAAATGAAGCAAAGCCATATGAAAGGACAGCACTACTTACTCAATGTGACCATTCCGAAATTCACACTGACCAATCAGGCCAGGTCCTCCAATTCTTGGACACTGGAACGTGTTAAAAAAAACGATTCTCAATTGCATGTTCAATCAAACTGGTACGTTCATGTGCAAATTTAGTTCATCAAGATTCATCTTCAAGGTTAAAAGAAAAATGGATAACCTTTAAGAAAAGGTATTAGAACACTATTTTCCATATTCAGTATTAACTTGTTCATATAAAGTGGACCATGACCTTTCCTGTACACAATAATCACCCAAAACAAGATCCAATCTGTGTACCTTGTAAGGTGAATATGGAGGATAGGGAGTATGTTTTTTTTCACTGCAAATATTCTAAAACAATATGGAGTCGAGTAATGTACAAGTTAGAGAAGTTTTGCCAGAATTATGAGTGGAGTGGGGTGTTGAACTGGATCTTAGCTAAAACCAAGCAACTGAAGCCAAAGGCAGGGATCCTGAATACAGCTTTTACCACCACCGTTTATACCATTTGAAAAGAGAGGAATTCAAGACTTTATAAAGGGGAAGATACCAAAAAGCACTACCTAGCTGAAGCCAACCTCAACTGGATAAGGGAGATTATGCTAGCTAAATCAGCACACAATCAACTTACTTCAGATATGAAAATGAGATGGAACATTTAGAATGAGCTGCTTGTCACTTCCGTTCTTGTTTTTGTTGATTCTCTCTTCTAATTGGAACCTTTTGTAACCTTGTAATAGCTTTGCTATAATTAATAAAGAATTCTCTTTTAATTTTAAAAAAAATCTCCCAAAACATTGTCTAAGTTGCACCTCAATCAAGCTCAAAACCCAATTGCTTAAAGAAAGAAAGCAAAAAGCAAACCGTGCTTCTCGCCTTATGAACAAAGGGATATTGAAATGTGAAAGGAGCATTACAGTGGCAGGAGTTATTAGTTTGGACTATAATTTTAGTCATCTCATTTGGAGAAGAAAATTCTTCGGCAAATCTCTCCTAGTCAGAGCTCATAAGGAGCATTAAAGATAATCGAGAAATTTCAGAAACACTTTTTGTTGGGTTTGAAAAGCTAATAGGTATCACTTGCCTTGGACTTGGTACCAAGTTATCTTGATTTCAATGTTGCCCAACACAAACAGATTTAAGGGTTAATAAAGTAACAATGAGAATTTACAGTATTGATTTAAATAATTGCATAGGTAGCATGCGAACTATGCGACACGTACATTACATAGCCTTAAGGTGGCAATCTACATTCTCAGTTTTACAATCTTATCCTATGTTATTAAAAAGTATTCTTTGCAAGTCTCTGAAACCTCCTTCTCCCTCCCCTCCCTTCCCCACTCTCTCTTTCTCTGCGCAATCATCACTAAAGTACAAGACATCAGACCGATATGTAAACATGTTGCCATTGTTGACAATAAAAAGTTACAAAAATCAATATCATCAACTTAATGTTTTAGTCATTGCTCAGACTTAACAAGTTCCCAGATAAAGACAATTTAGCTTAAATTTTTCAAATACAACCTATCTAGTATTCAGTGTTATGAAGCACGTAATTACTGTAAAATGCAATTCGTTAGTAAAATTATAAGGAGATATTCTAAAGTTAAACCCCCTAATTATTGTGAACATTCGAAAGTGAAAAAAAAGTTAAAAGTCTAACCTGTGGTGCCAAGGACAGGAAACTGTATGTATCCAAAGCATACCTTACCAATGCTTCATTCTCACCAGGATTTATTGTACATCTAGCAACATGAAGAATGAAAAACTTTAGTCATGGAGACATTAACCATCTTTGTAACAAGGAAGTGGCATACCAACCATCTAAGGATTTCACACACAAAACCACACACAAGGAAGATAATGCAAACTAAAAATAGTTAAGTTTACTTTTAGAAAAAGAAAAGCATGTCAACATTATTTTGTGTTTATTAGTGTGACAGATTCTAGAGATATGTAACTGATAGAATATTTCCAAGCCTATTACAGGCTTGATAATAGGGATTACATTCCCTAATTAGTTATATATATACATATATATGTAACTGACGGAAATATATATATATATGTAACTGACGGAAATAGGGAAGAAAACTATATTGAACTTGATTATCTGTACATATGATTTCTATGATATATATACAAGAAATCTAGCTATAATTAAAGGATATTCTTAACTATCAAATCTCGCAATTATAGGAATAGATCTCTCAATTATAGGAAGAGATCACTATAAATATTAATTTCTAAATATATACACAGAAATAATCCAATCTAATTACTCTAGTCAATACTTCCCCTCAAGTTGGTGCATAGATGTCACACATGCCCAACTTGCAAACAAGATTGTGAAACTGCTTGTTGTAGAGTCCTTTGGTAAAGACATCTGCCAGCTGTTCATTAGACCCCACATAGAATGTGTAAAAAACCATCCACAACTTTCTCCTTTACAAAGTGTCGGTCGATTTCTATATGTTTTCTTCTATCATGCTGAACGTGATTGTGAGCTATGCTAATGGTAGCTTTGTTATCACAGTAGAGGGATAAACTTCATCCATCAGTTGTAACTCATTCATCAGCTTTCTTACCCACAAGAGTTCACATACACCTTGTGCCATAGCTTTGTATTCTACTTCCGCGCTAGATCTAGCAACTACATTATGTTTCTTGCTTCTCCAAGTGCTAGATTTCCTCCTATGAGCGTACAGTAACTAGTGGTTGATCTACTATCATCTGGAGATCCAGCCCAATCAGCATATGTCAATGCTTCTATCTTAAGGTGAACATTGTTAGTAAACAAAAGGCCTTTTTCTGGTGTAGATTTCAGATAGAGCAGGATGCGAAATACAACCTATAAGTGCGGATATCGTGATCATGGATATACTGACTCACCAGGCTAACTGCATAGGCTACGTCTGGTATGGCGTGAGAGAGATAGATGAGTCTCCCAACTAATCTCTAATATCTTCCCATGTCTACTAATGTACCTATTCCCACTTGAAGTTTGTGGTTGCTCTTGGTAGGAGATTCAGCTGATTTACAACCCATCATATCGGTTTCTTCTAACAAGTCTAGAACATATTTCCTCTGGGAAATAAAGATTCCTTTTCTTGATCTAGTGACTTCAACTCCTAAGAAGTATTGCAACTTCCCTAGATCCTTAATTTCAAATTCATGAGCAAGGAGTTTCTTCAGCCTAACCACCTCTTCTGTATCACGTCTTGTTACCACAATGTCATCAACATAGACAATTAGAAGCGTGATCTTGCCTTGGGAATGCTGGATAAATAGGGTACCCGCATTACTCTAGTGATAACTAAAGGAAATCATGGCTCGACTGAATTTTTCAAACCATGCTCTAAATGATTGCTTTAGCCCATACAATGCCTTTTTTAGCCTGTAAACCTTCCTTTGTGTCTTCTCATCTTCAAACCCGGGAGGAATCTCCATATACACCTCCTCCTCCAAATCCTCATGGAGGAAAGAAATTTTAACATCAAACTGCTGTATGTCCCAATCTAAGTTAGCTGCACAAGAGAGTAGAATTCTGATTATATTCATCATAGCAATAGGGGCAAAGGTTTCCTGGTAGTCCACGCCATATGTTTGAGTAAAGCCTCTGGCCACCAATCTCGCCCTGAAGAGGAGTTTGATGTATGGAGAAATAGGACTCACACTCCAAAAAAGTGACATCCATACTTACAAAGTATTTCTTAGATGGAGGTTGACAACACTTATATCCTTTTTGTGTGGGAGAGTATCTAACAAACACACACTTCAAGGCTCTAGGCTCCGACCTACATTCTAAGCATGAACAAAGCAAATACACCAAAATATTCTTAACGGTACAGTATACAAATTTTTACATTGCAAAATTTCTACAGTGCTTTTAAAGTCCAAAATTCAAAGTGGCATTCTATTGATAAGATAGAAAAGGATGGCATCACCCCAATATCCCTTTGGAAGATTCATGGTGAACATGCGTGATCGAGCTACCTCTAGAATATGTCTATTCTTCCTTTCTGCAACTTCGTTCTATTCACTAGTATAGGCGCAACTGGTTTGATGTATTATTCCATAGGAATCTAGATAAGCACGAAATTTTCCATCCAGATACTCCAGTCCATTATCAGATCTCAAGATTTTAACTTTATCATCATGTAGGGTATAAATCATTTTATGAAAAGATTGAAAGCACGAAAACACTTCATTCTTGGCTTTCATCAAATAAACCCATGTTAATCTTGTGCAACAATTAATAAAGGTCACAAACCATCTATGGCCAGAAAGAGAGGGATTTTGAGTAGGACTCCAAACATCAGAGTGAATTGTCATAAAAGGAGCAGAACTTTTATTATTAGATACACGATAAGAACTTCTTATGTGTTTGGCAAGTTCACATGGTTAACAAAACAACGAATTAAAAGTTCTTTTAACAAGCTTGGATATAATTTTTCTAGAGCAAAAAACGAGGGATGTACTAACCGCCTATGCTACTATAGAATTTCCTTATTGACCACATCATTCCCAAGAGACGCTTGATGAGCAACTGTCATGGGATTTTCTTCCAAGACTTATAAGCCATCCTACAGTCTACCAGTTCCAATCCTTTGCCTTATGTGAAGTTCTGAGGAACACAATAGTCAAGAACAAATTCAAGTTTGCAATTAAGATCCTTAGTGATAGAACTGATAGAGTGAAGATTAGTAGGAAAACAAGGTATGTGAAATGCTGATGATAAAGTGATATAAGAAGTACAGTTAACAGAACCTATACTAGATACAAAGGTAAAAGACCCATCAACTATTCTAACATTATCCCTTTTTTTCCCATAAGAATATGTTAAAAATATGTTTTGAGAGCTTGTAATATGTCTGTTAACTCCAGAGTCTATAATCCAAGGATTATCTTTAGGATTTGAGGACACAATACCTAAGTTTGCAATATTTGATGTACCAACTGTGGAAGAAGAGTCCAGCTTTGAGAGAAGATGTCTTAAGTTTTGAAGTTCCTCATTGAATAAAACCCCAATTAACAGTGCTTTAGATGCTTCATTCCCTTCAGGCAAGTGAGCACAACTCTTTGCCACTGAGCCGCTGCATTTTCCACGACTCTGATTTGGTCATCCATGCAGTTTCCAGTAGGTTTCTTTGGTATGCCTTTGTTTTCCACAACAATCATACTGTAAGTGATCGTTATCAAATTTTGGCTTCTCAATAGAACTAGCCACTAACCCTGCTTTCTCAACAATGGATGTATTTAGCATAACATTTCTTCTACTTTCTTCTTACAGAACAAGAGAAAGTGCAAGTTGTACTAAAGGGAAGGGTTCTTTTCCAAGTATAATACCTCGTATATGATCATATTCTAGCTTGAGACCCGCTAAAAATTCAATTACTCAATCCTCTTCTATCATTTTCTAGAATTTAGCAGCATATTTTAGCATTCTGCTTGAAAATCCTGATAATAATCTAGTTCCTACTACAATCCATATAACTCTACAAAATATTGTGATATAGTCATATCTCCCTGCTTCGGGTTATGTCGTTTTATTACGAATGTAAAAAATCTGTGCTTTATTACCTACTTGAGAGTATGTTAGACAAGCAGCTTTCCAAATCTTTGGTGCTGTGTCGAGTAACAAATATGTCCTAGCAATCGCTGGTTGCATTGAAATTATAAGCCACATCACAAGAGAATTCTCAGACTCCCAATGATTATAATCAGGATTATTGACATCAAGCCTCTAACTATCACTATTAATGTAACCTTGTAAGCCTCTAGCTTTGATGAACAACAAACAAGATCTTGACCAAGTAAGATAATTGGTTCCATCAAGTTTCACAGGACTAATTTGAAGTGAAGGGTTATCCGAACTTGAAAGAGTTACCTTTTTCCACTCATCTTCAGAAAACACTCAAGACAACGAAAAATATACCAACAGACAGGTTTAGAAACAACCAAAAACTTCTGGTGCTTTTTCGATCGGCTATCGGAGGTTAGACACTTCAAAGAGTATGAACAGGAGCCAGCCACAATGGTGGTCGAAGAATCGGGACGGAAAGATGGTCGAAGGGTGGCGCATGGACTTCACGCGGGTTGAAAGCTGTTAGTTTGCGATGGCACGTGGCTGCACCGGTGATGTCAAGTATCGTCGGTTCGTTCTTGACCAGATTGGGTGGGTTGTGAGAAGAAAAGGACGTTTTTGGGCGACTACAAACTCAACCATTCACTGTTCCGAACAAAGAGGAACAAACAAGGGAAAAAATTCCAAGATAAAGAACAGGCCCTTAAATCAGAGAGGGCTCTGATACCAAGAAGAAACTAGTGAAGAAAACTATATTGAACTTGATTATGTGTACATATGATTTCTATCATATATATACAAGAAACCTAGCTATAATTAAGGGA
>JAOSBL010000007.1:2850388-2868782 GCA_027568915.1 Erythroxylum roraimae
ATTATCTATTCTATACTCCTATTCATGTATAAATGTACTACATTATCTTAGCAATATAATATAGAGCAAATCAGCTCTTATTCACAAAAAGTGACTTTTAAAACCTACTGGTGTGATTCTAATCGTTTTGTTTGTTTCAAATCCTAGGTTTAATTCCTAGTCCTCGATGCAAACTCTAGAAGTGATTCCTAAATTTATCATTTGTATTAATCTTTTATTTTATAAATGTCAGCCTTAAAATCCTATATTACAACACACCACTAAAAACCTTCTAATAGCCCTAAATTTTCTAATTTATACGTGTTTCATCAAATTGCTCGAATGTTTTCTATCCACCCTACATTAGAAAAAATGAGAAAGGGATATGAACGGAGATGGTACAACATCCTTAGTTTAGGTGATAATAGGCTAGCATATACATTATCTTTTATGAGTTGCACCAAGAAATAATTATTGAAACAACACAAAATAATTAAATATATAAGAGGATTCATTCTTACTAACGTGGAATACACAATCACTCCACCAGGGCGAACTAGCTTAGCAGCTTGATCGAACATTCTTCTTTGGTATTTTGAATGCTTTCTCAAAGATTCTAGAGTTTCCTATAAGAAAACGATAAAAACATGTTTATATTTTTCGACAAAATAATCATGTGAATCATAAATTGTACATATGATAGTGGTAAGTCCTACAACATGACCATATTTGAGTAAGAAGAAGCGCACAACTTTAAAAAGTGAAGGAGGAAGTAGTAACCAAGCAAATAAAATTAAACAAGACATCATGGCACATATTCATTCCGTGAACCTCATATTTGACATGTCAATGCACATTCCTATACAAATTTATGGTTATCTAGTTTAACATATCTATGGCATAAAAATACTTATAGTCTACCCCATAATAGAGACTACAAAGCATAACGCCACTTTAAAATTGCACTCCAATGGCCCATTCAAAGATGAGCATATCATTTAGATAAAAAAATTTCAGGTGATAAAAAAATTTCAGGTGAGACATTAGCATACTGATTCTTTAAATTATACAAGTGGCATGTGTTCTATTTATCATCGACCATGTAGAATAGAAAATTTTCCAGGTCAACTAAATATGAACCAACATACCACGAAAATTTGCTCCACACAGAAAGCTTCATCACAATAATTTCAGTATAAACTATCACCTAAATTTTCCAACCATGCAATCTTAAGCATATCCCCCTATTAACAGTGCACTTATGCACCAAAAAAAATTGCTATAAGCTAGGAAATATTTTCTTATTCCTCCATCAACTCAGACCATTATTAGAGTGATGATAATATCCTAGCCTTTGGAGCCACAAGTCATTCCTCACCACCGTATTAGTTCTTTTATAATGATGCCCATCCTGTGTGATCTATTATTTTCTGAATAAAGTTATAGGGAATTCACTGTTTATCCTTTTCAGCTAAATTTCCTCTCAAATTGCGATCCTGGAAATATAATCCCATCAAAAACTCAAGTTCCCTAAATGATTATAAGAAAACATATGAAAGGAAAAAGAAAGACCAAAAAGCTTTGGTTTGGGCTGCTCTACCTCTCCAGCAAAAAGTCTAGGTCTCAGGCCAAGAGCAGAACAAGGAGCATCCAGGAGAACTCTATCAAAGCTGTCAGGAGAGAAGCCTTTAGACTTTTCAACCCTGCCACCCAGGCAGTGGTTTCTTCCAGGCCCATTTCTCAGTCTTCGCATAGTCTTCCTAATGCCAGCTTTGCTATTATAAGTTCTCCCATTCTCTCTTTCATTGGTAACTAAATATTGAAAATTATAGAAGAAACATGTAATCATATAGGGTTTCAACATTGGTAGCAAGCACAGAATTTGGAAGTAGAAAACGAAAAACTACTTCAGGAATAACAAGAAGAAAAAGAGTATCATTACCCACTCAATCCCATCTATGCAGGATCTTGGGAAAATACATTCTGAATGATTATTAATTAAGTCCAGTTACAGTACCAATAATGTGGAACAATTGGAAAGGAAGGCTAGAGGCTGCCGAATGAAGCATGTCATATTAAAAGATAAGCAAGATTTACAGCTTAAAGAATATTACAATTACATTAAATTCCAAAAGATTTCTTGATCCCTACATGAAATACAAATAACCATTAAAGAATACATCATGGTTGACAGACTTAGGAGATAATATTGACTTAGAATTGACAAGGTCGAACTGTTTCTTCAGTTCCAACTTACAGATTGACAAAACTAATTATTTTCTCCTTTAGTGGCAGATTCACCAAGCTGTTTAACAAATATGTGTTCTATCAAGTTTTTTCTAAACCATAGTAAGATAACATAAGCAGCATTTACATACCATTTTTGGTAAATGTCTTACCAGCTTTTAACCCTTCGGCAGCGCAAGGAGATGTTACCTCATCACTGGGCATCAATGGAAAAGAACTTTCCATTGTCATGATATCATCAGATTCATTTCTTTCACAAACAGCTTTAAGAGCATCAAGTTTATAGGCCCTTATACAGGTTAATCCCATTTCTGCAGCCAACTTCTGAATATCCAATACCTACATGATCAATAAGCAAAGTAGGATGAAGATGAAATTGGAGAGCACTTCAATATTAAATTTGCCAATCTCAGATGTAGTAAGGATGTCATTTTAGGGCAGAGTTGATACTTCATGATTATGAAGTGAACTAAATCATAATAGTTACAATGTCAATCCACGTACACATTTGTTGTACAAAATTGAGCAGTTGGACAATGTTAGAATAGTATATTATCCATTATTGGGCTTGCCCATTAACTTTAAGTTTGAATGGTTTTTTGACATAGTATCAAAGTCTTGAGTAACCAAGAGAACTCATGTTCTAGTTGCCTCATAACTAAGAGATCTCATGTTCTAGTTGCATCGTCCTCATTTCTGATGGTATTATAGGAACTAAAATACTTGGCTCTGATACCAAGTGACATTTTGTAATTATTTTTTTTAAAGAGTGGCTTATGGGGGCTCAAATCTTAACTCAAAACCTTAAGGCTTTGAGTTATGAATCCTTTCTCATTTATAAACTATGTTATTTCTGTAAGGCTCCAGCATATACACTAAAAGCATTATAGCATGTCTAGGGTATATTCAAAAGTAAACATAAAAAATTAAGTGTATTTAAGCTCAAAATAGCATGAAGACCAATTATGACCTTAGGAATTATGAAGTCCAATTTATGTAGGGTGATTCAATCTTGCTAATATACTCTAGCCTTATCAACAATTATCTCTAACAAATAAGGGTAACAATAAGGTGTCCTCTCACTTATATGGCCCTTTCCTGGCATATTTTGGAGTGGTTGCCTATCGCCTTTTTGTTTCACTAGAGGCTCAGATTCATCATGTTTTTCATGTTACTTAAAGAAGTATCATAGACTCCAGCCTACTCATTTGTACCTGCCAATTGTCCATAAAGGCAAAGTCTAACCCACTCCTAAGAAAATTCTAGATTGTCACATCAATGGAGGCACGAATAAGTCCTTGTCCATTAGGATGGTCTCTCCCTCACAAATGCTTCATAGGAACCAACCTCTATTGTTCTTCAAAGTTGTCCCTCATTTGCGCCCAAGGTCAAGCATGTCCTTAATGGCGTGGAAAATGTTACTATTGGACACCAAGATCAAGTCGAAGTTCCTAAACCTAATTCAGTGAAGATGATGCCTTTTAACCAAGTTTACAATCATTTTACCTATGGGAAAAGTAGGAAGCTCAAACTAATTTGCAATTGGTATCTAGCTAGAATTATGCTTTGTTCCTATATTAAACAGTTTATTAGTCTATTATTGGCATCATGATAGTATTATTTTATGTTCTTACGATAAAGAGTTTGTTTGTTAGTAAATGTGGTTTCAAGATTATCTTATGTCCTTTACAAGGGCATGTAATAAAGTAAGAGAGAACTATTATTCAGTCAAAATAGTCTAGATAATGAGATTCAGAGTTCTCTCTTAATGAGCTTTCTTCATTTCTACTGACAAGGTATATAGACAAGGGGGAAAGTCTTCCAAGTTCAATGTAAGCAGAGCTACTAAAGGAACTTCTAACTACAAGGTCCTGCGACTAAATCCAAAACCAATGACCATAACAAGTAGTTTGTCCCCTAACTATTAAAGAGTAGCTAAAGGATATCCTAAAGTCAATATTGCAACAAAATCTTATAAAATATAAAAATAGTAAGTCAACACATCTAGATTTTAATATAGTGCAAGTCACATAAGAAAGAAGAAACAAATAAGTGCACTATCTTGTCGAAATTGTACCTTATTATGAGATCTATCCACTGCAACAACCTCCCCTTCATCCTTCATCAAAATTGCAATGGCAGTCGTCTTCCCTCCTGGTGCTGCGCACATGTCTA
This sequence comes from Erythroxylum roraimae, assembly GCA_027568915.1. Taxonomy (NCBI): domain Eukaryota; kingdom Viridiplantae; phylum Streptophyta; class Magnoliopsida; order Malpighiales; family Erythroxylaceae; genus Erythroxylum; species Erythroxylum roraimae. The sequence goes on from JAOSBL010000007.1 coordinate 2,854,790, forward strand.
GTATTCGTTCTCCTCTTTTAGGATCTAAGACATGAAAAAGAGATAGATTTTTCTTTTTTTGAAAGGTAAAGAGATAGATTTATTCGTAACAAGCAACCAAACATCCCCAAACAAATTCTAGAACTAGTTGACATAAAGTATAATATAATTGCATGCTTGTGTATGTGAGTGAGGATTGTATTATGGTAGCTAAGCCTATAAAACATAAAACTGAAGAAGATGTAAACAATAGCTAAAATGTTGAAAGGTATTATGTTTACATCTTTTTTTTTTTAAAGGTAGTTGGTTAGAATATGTAGCAACATAATGGAAAGATAACTTTTGGATATTATGATTTAGAATTAGAACTTTTAAATTAGGGCCTCATTACGAGAATTTTTATTTTTCTTTCTTTCTTTACCTTTTACCTTTCTCTTTTTTTCTCTTATTTGAAATTATCAACAAAAAATATCAAAAGAAAATAAAATTTAGCCAAGAAAATAAGAGAGATACCTAAGGCATGAGCAGTAACAATGCTTGGAAGATTTTGGAGAAATATCTCACCCTCAAGTACATCTAGCACCCAAAAGAAAAAAATAAATTAAATATGACATTGTTAAAAAGATAGGGAAGAAGGACAGAGAAATGAAATACTTAAATCAAACTAGTTAAGCGTAATAAGGCATAACATTAGTAGCAACCATCTAGATAATTGTTTAATAACCTATTTTGATTCTCTTGACACTCACAATTCAGTATTTATCCTCACGTCATGTTTAAAATAGAGATTTTTATAGTTATAACCAATTTGCTAAATTATATAAAAGGTTTTGAGAAAATCATACAATTTAGCATAATTAGGTGATGCCTAAAGCAATATTTATTGATAATAGTTTTAGATGACATGAAAGAATTGGAGAAGGGAATTTTCACACCCAATCATTACATAGAAAAAGAAATCAAACGTACCATGAAAAGAAGGCAAACAAAATGCTCGATTTTTAACATCAATAGCAACGCCCTCTGATACACGAAATATGCCAGCTCTTGACATCATTGCAACTCCTTGACCAATGTAGAGGCCACTTCTTTCACAATAATAAGGATCTGCATTAAATAATAATAATGCATCACAATCAATCTCCATCATTACAAGCAATTATGATGTAACAAGAGGCCATTTGTTCGACTATCATATAATATATTAATGGAAAAGTTCCCTAGTTGTTGCATCTTATTGCCCAATAGTATTATTACATCATCTATCGACAAATAAAATTGCTAAAGAAAAGATGGCAAAAAGCAAAAGTTTAATATATTGGAACTAGGTTATATGGTATATATATTAATTTATACACAATGGACAAGTTAGAGAAAATCTAGAAGAAAGTATAGCTGGCCTCCAAACTCAATTATTCATAAGAACAAGGAATTCCTTTTCCTTTTCCTTACTAGTATGCATTGCGTATTTCCTCTAGTTACAAAATACATATGAACAGATACAAAGATAAAAAAATAAAAAAATAAAAAGCAATCAAAACAACAATCTTTGTATGATAATCGCTTCTAGATATCCAAAGCTCCTCACTCACCAAGAATCAGTAGCTTATGACGTAACCACAATACCAGTTTAAGTTATAAGCATATAAAAGTCTACGTCAATGAAATAATTACAATTTTCTAGATTTCGACATCAACATACCAGCCACAGGAAAATTACACATATCAACATCACAAATTCTTTAAAACAACGAATGCCAATCTATCAAAATCCATCTGCATTAAGCAAGGGTTGCAACTTTTAATTGCTTTTCAGGGATACAAAGACTTCTTTTGAGATACACACCATATTAAAAGAGGTGACTACTAGTACCACAATGTTATATTATGTTTATAAATTTACAACTACCAATAATAAAAAAAATATGAATCAAAAAATTATTTATGTCCAAAGAGTATCAATTTTGGCATGTGAAATTGCCTTTCCTGCCTGATTTCCTTGTAGAACAGTTCCACGTGTTATCCCAAGAGACCATGCACCATCTGCACCACGTTGCTCTATAGCAACAGAAACAGCAACTACATCTCCTTCTTCAACATGAGAACTACAAGCCATTACACCAGGAACAAATACCTACAGTAAATCAAAAAAGAAACCAATACAAAGCCATTCCAGCAATGTTCGCATTCCTAGCACATAAGAACTTAAAAGAGGTATTATTTACAAAATAATGTTTTATAATTGTCAATTAATATTGAGGCATTTTATGGAGCCGTAGTCAAATCCTAAAAAAGTAAATTAACTAGGAAGATGGAGCTTGAGGATTAACATTCTAAAGTTGGAGCCATGCAAGAATGCTTAGAGAAGGAACAAAACAATACAAGATACATAAAAACTATAAGCAATAGTAAATATGAGAATTACACAAGATAGTGAAAATGAATGGCCAAATAGGACACTTACTTGAGCACCTCGAAGAACTGCTTCAGCACATTTTCGACTCACAATTACCTCCTTTGGAGGCTTTCCTAGTTTATGACCGTAGTCAATTACATGCGGACCAGAGCCCTTAACAAAAACAACATAATCCAACTCAGGTATCTGACATTTAGAGATGTATCCACTTTGCAAGCTTTCCATTACAGGATTGCGTGCATTATCATTAGAAGTCAGTATGTCCTTAGCACTATCAGCATATTGTACTTCTTCTAAAATTGTCTTTAGCTTCTGAATGACAGCATCACTTGTTGTTTTTAGCATGTTGACACGAACGCAAGCATAAGTTGATGGACGCCTATTCACATTACAAAAACATAGAATGCTCTAAGTTTGACAATCATTTTAAACATGCCCATCCTAGAAATTTAAGAAGTAAATAACCAACAGAAACAAAAATGGGAAGAAATAATAAAGAATAACCATTTAGGAGAATGAGGAGCAATTTAAATATAAGGATATTCGATATATTCGCCCAAAACCTTAAGGCATTGGGTTATGGTCTCATTCTTATATATAAACTATCCTTAATTCTAATTCCTAATCAATATGAAATTCAAAACTTAGTAAAAAGGAGTCACCTGTCAAGATTCAAGTTATGAATTATAGAATTAAGGCTAATCAAAGACCATAAGCTCCAAAAGTCAAAAAGTACACCAAAACGGGAAGATTATAAAGAGAGCTATGAACAGAAATGTTGCGATTAGTAGAATACAAGTTCCTAGTTGATCAATACGCATCATTATGAAGTGGCATATGGACTTAAACAATGAGAGTTGCGTTGGGTTAAGAAATGGATCCAGAAAAAAAAAATTCAGAACATGCAATTATAAGATTGACATGGCGATGCTCTTTGTCAAAGTAGGAGGGATAGAACGAGACAATTCTTATAAAGGTGTAATGCGCCCAGTTAGTTTAGTAAAGATGATAGCTTTGACGTAAAGCGTAGAGCTGTAAGGAATCCAAAAGCTCTATAATTCATCAGCTACTATAAGAGTATGAAAAGGTTATGAGAATTGCAAGTGGACTAACTAAAATCATACACTTCTAAACTACCCAAAACAATACATTTCATATCTACAAGACAAAGAAGATGCATCCATTTCAAAACCATTTTTCACTCCCATGAACCTAAAAAGAAACAGGTTTTTGCTCGTTGCATAGTCGTTCCCAAAATAAACACATCAACCGAGGGGAAAAAGGAAAAGAATAAATTTTGAGAGAAACCAAAGAATATGAGGAAACGGGTAAGTACGTTAAGGCACTAGAAATGCGAGAAAAATGGTGAGGACCGTAGGCTTTGATGAAGTAGTCCTCGACTTCAGGATTCCAGCAGAGTATGGGAGTGTAAGAGTAACGCTGCTCTGTTTTTGGATCCATCTCCTGAAAGTGACAGTATCTGTCTGTTGTTAATCAAAACATGTGGCGCATATGTGAAATGAAATTTTATGTATTTGATGACGGAGAGCACCACCTTGAAAGTATTGGTGGCGGAGCTAGTGGCGGGTCCGTTGAAGGCGCGGCGGGTGCTGGTTTTGAGTAATAAACCCCTTCCTCTCTGCATTGGAAATAGTAGTTGGTGAAAGGGTTTTACACGCGAACACCGGTCATGTATTTCTCTTATTTTTGAATATGCCCATTGTTTTTCTCAAATTCAAGCAACGTTAATCTTTCATCAAACTTTCCAATGACATCATTCTTGCCAATTCCTATAAGATTCCTCCATTTCTTATTAAGATTCCATTGGCCTTCTAGTAACTTGATGCTCTTTTTTTTATATAACTCAGGTTCGGGTTTCGCTCGATTATCCTGTGACCTATGAGTCACCCACTCAGACTCATAAATAGGTAAATTCGGGTCTGATCTTTAATAGTATTAAAGGTACCTGCTTTGAAAGATGGGCCACTACTAAGGAGATTACATCAACTTAAATAAAAGCAGCTCCTCCTAAGGCTCAAACCCACAACCTTCACACAATCCTCTCCCCCTTTCTACCGCTATGCTACCCTGTGAGGGGCAACTAGTAACTTGATTCTTATATTTATGTTAATGTGTCCTCCAATATGAAATGTAGTTTCCTTGGCTAGGTTCAAGAAATGAATAGTTGAAACAGTTAAAAAAATTTACTAATTTTTACATGAAGGTATCCTCCGATATGGAACGTAGTTTTCTTGGCTAAGTTAAAGAATACTAAAATTTTTCTTTTCTTAAACTTTGTCAACTTTCAGTTAAAAATAATGAAACATTATAGACTAATAAGCACAATCTCCATCTAAGAAAGAAAAAAAATGGATCATATTGTTTGATTGTCACCCATAAGTCACCTTTTTATACATTAAGAGTTATCTTCACTAATGGCAAACACAAGCACAAGCAATTAAAATAAACACAAACACAACCAAATGTGTGAACTAATCAAAATGGAGTGATAACATAATTTGCTGAATCCCAACAAATACACCTCTAAAACAAAACACATAACCAAAGCATAACCAATAACAAAGTTACCATTAATACATTAGTAACCAACCATATATATTATGACTTCCAATCGAAGTCAAACACTTAGTCAAACAAATACACCTCTGAAAAAAACATACAACCAAAGCATAAGTAAAACCAATCTTCAAATTTTCAAGCCTATCATAACTAATATATGTCCAAATTCTTAATGAAACTATAAATTGGCTATCCAAATTATCTGTCTAATCATAACAAATATAATGTTCAAATTCATCAACAAATGGTTTAATGTGCATTGGATTCACCATTAACAACTTGAGATTTTCTTAGTCAATCTTCTAGCCCTCAATTTAATCATCCTTCTGGTTTGAGTTCTATTATCGCTTAATTTGGGAAGCTTGATTTGTAATTGTATTATTATTTAAAGGTTTAACAAATTGACATTGGCTTCCACCCATCTATAAAGCTTAAAAAATAAAAAGCCCAATATTAGCATGTACGATATAATTACATATAAGCAATGTAAAGATGTATTTAAGTCACAAACTGTAGAATAAGTATTTCCACTAACTTCCGTAAATGTTACTCCATAACTTCTAACTGCCTATACAAACAAAAGTTGTTATATTGTTAAATAATTTGGAGAAGAGTTACTTGAAATTAAATTTAAATATTCCCTAAACATCCTCTTCTCCCTTCTTAAGATAGAGGATGCAATATTTGAGCTTATATATACTAATTGTGCGGGCCTTTAGACTAGACAACTACTAATATTGGAGGAAGGGAGTTGATTTTTTTAGTGGATGTCCTTTTTTTCACTGCATTATACACACGCGCACACACACACACATCGTAATGAAAAAAAATGACATTTAATCCACATTTGAAATGAAGAAAAACAAAAAAAAATAGCAATCACCTTAACAATTTCATGCTGCCTTAAAGGTTGATCCTTATTTTTGCATCCTTTTATATTATGACCAACTTCATAGCAACGATGGCATCTGATTGCTATTCAAACTTTGCTCAACTTGTTCAAATTTTGTGGTTCTTCATTTTTATCCCTTTTTTTAGCCTTTTTAGGTCTTCCAAGCATCTTCTTGATCAATAAAGGTATATTTGTAACATACCACTCCTATAAAGCCTAAGCCCGAACATACCAAAGGATATTTGAGAATATAATTTATGAAAATGGTACATTAGGACAATCAAACTAACTCATTAAAGGCATTAAACATATCATAAGCATTCTCAAAGTTCATTTCTTCCCATTCCATTCACAACATAAAAGTTACATGTCATTACAATTCACAATCCACATATACATTACACAACATTTTTGTTTTGAGTTCAATCTCAGTACCAAAAATATAATATGAAATGGGATGCTTATACACAAGACATCTATCAAAATGCAAGTACTAGATTTATACTATATAACCTCAATAGCTAGAACTCCCTTGAACCTTTAAAATAACGTTGCAATTTTGATGAGTTTACGAAATCAGTGACTAAACCATCATCGATGTATTCACTCAAGTCAGATCACAAAAATAAGTATATCATATCATCCAGTATTGAATACCACATCACATTTCACCATACTTTAACAAGTACATGATGTAAGCTAGCATTACATATCACAACACAACCTTATTTACTTCAACTGTATTTCGCTAAATCAAAACAATTCAATAATTCATTTCAATTCAATCATATGATACAAGTAATGATGTATATGCAAATGCACATATGTTTTCATTCTCATTTTTGTTGACCAAGTCCTTATCAACCTAATTTACTGTCCCGTATCTATTATGGATACCGGGATCATTTTTGGCCCATATCTATTATGGATATCGAGTCCATGTTATCTAAGCCTAAGGCTCTTTTTTAAAATCCTGAGCTCAAAGCTCTTTTCTTCACATTGGTCATTTTGGTCACAACTCCTTTATCTGATCATGCATTTCAATGTAATGAGATGCATCATTTCATATGCCATGCTTTCATTTCAATATACTTATGTCATATATCAAGCTCTTCGGATCTAAGTCCAGCATTTATCAATCAATTGTACACACATTCCATATTAAACATACAATTCATATAGAAGCACATTTAAATGAGTTTACACATCTAAGTTAACTCACAGTACGCTCTAGAAAAGTTATTACCTCAATGTTCTGGCAATGTCTGGATGCTGACGATCGCTTTATGTGTCTATCATCATGCAATACACATATAATTCACAAATCACTAATTTGTTTGATCATATGAATATACAATCATGCATATGTATATATGTCATGTTTCAATACATGCTCAATTGACTTTCCGGGTATTTATTCTTATACAAATATCTTGACCATTGAAACATTATAGCTTGTATACAACTAGTTTGTAATCAGGTTTATACCTTAAGTAAGCTTGATTTACTCCAAATTCATCAATCATACATTCACCAAACTTTTCTAGCAATATATATATATATATTCATACAATTTCCTAATTCTCATTCATCTATACCTAATACACATTACCCATGTCCTTAAGATCACGTTTGCATTCATAAGAACACCTTTATCCCTTTGACAACTCATAATGTCTAGCTTTGGATACATAGATATCAAAACAGTCCATTCTTTAAGTTATGACATCAATTAATAACCTAAACTTATCAAGCTCCCAACCAATTAATCAAGAAACAATCTAGGTTCATTCCAAGCCTTAATCAAGTCTAAATACACCAATTTAGAGTGACTTTTCCTCAACTGGTTCAACATGTACACAAAGTAGAAATTAACAATCCAAAAGTGACAGAAGGTACGTAAATAGGCCGCGATCGTGGGATGAGGGCCACGATTGTGCACTGTCTTTCTTCCCTCAATTCTCCACGAATTTCACATACTTAGAAACATCACTAACACTTGAATTTTTCCAGATTTCATGTCCTATAAAGTTACTTCATTTCATGCTAGTCTAGCTTCTATATTGGTTACATTAAATCTCACAAAAATCTATTCATTTGTTTCATTACCTTTCACTTTATACCATCATACATGTAGTCCTAACTTTTCCAGATTTAAGAACACTTCAATAACACCTACCTTTAGCATGAATTCATCATCATTTATACTTCAAATCCCAACTTAAATCATCCATATAACAGCCTATAAACTACTATTTTCATGCATCCAAAAACAAAATAGAAAAGTAATCAATTCATCCATCATTTCCCAACACAAGTTCATCATCAACACTACATTCAATCCATCCCTAATCAGTCATCATAAAATTATGCTAACATATGCCACAATAGATTAGTACTTCACTTACTTGTTCAACTCAAATGCCACCTCAATATTTCAAGCCTGTTTTGCCTCACATGCATGCAAGATCATCTTAGAAACAAGGTGGGAGTAGGACGGTTTCAGCAAAGACAAGAAGATAATAGCAAGTACAACAATGTTATGCTTTTATAACTATCTTTATGAAGGATTTTTGCATGGATTTTAGTGTTAAACATTATTTAGGCAAAAACAGATGTGTGAGGGAGAAGTAAGTTTTGATAGTGAGAGGAAGAAGAAGGAGAGAGTTTCAGCAGAAACAACAAGTGAAGAGACTTTGCCATGTGTGTGTCGTGTGGTGTGAGTGGAGGATGTGTTTAAGGACACTTGTCAAGTGTCTAGGCTAGCTACATGTCCTCTCTTTAGGATGTCAAATGTCACTTAGTTCTTAGGCCATTTGTCACTTAATTCTACTACCATATGTCACTTAATTTATAGGCTTAGTCATCCTAAATTTCAACATGTCAACTTGTCTTGTTACTTGAAATTTTTCCTAGTCTAAATGTCCATATGAATTCATCAATCTCTTAATTGTGAAAATAACTCCAAATTACTAATTGCAATCTATCAATTCTTTTTATTGGTCAATCAAAATACAAGACATTAGAAATGCACAATTATGTCACAATTATTTAGAAACTTTCATACCCCGAAACATGTCAATTGAGTGCAATTTTTCTAGATCAAATTTCATATGTGTATGCTCATATTATGCATGTGAATGAAATCATAAAATCATATTCTAAATGCACCAAATTCAGTTTAATAGGATGTAATTCGGTAATCTAACACTTTAATCCCTCAGTAGGTTTGGAAACCGACTATTACAATATTGGCTATAGATTTTTAGTTTTTAACCAAAATTTTGAACCACTAATAAGTTTCATAAAATACTGATAACTCTTGAAATAACATTCATTCTTGTAGTATCAACTAACATAAGCATTGATATCCTCCCTTTAATATGATATAAAAGCCACATTATGCTTACATGGAATTCCTTTTAAATCCCAAAGTCTAAATTGACAAGTTTGTGCTTGTAAATCAACAATAAACATGTTTACAAAAAATGTGGCTTTGAATTTCAAATTCCCATTAGTCTTGATGATATAATATCTTACTTCTCATTATGCAACCTATATTTTCTTCCTCACACTTGGGAAATATCATAAGTGGATTTGAGCATTAAGTCCCTTTTTTTCATATATCTAAGTCATTAAAGCAACGAAAATATCTTCTAACATATTGATCAAGCTTTTTGTACGAGTTTCACAAATGAATCCATTGAATGTCTATGATATGTTGTTGTGAACTATTTCACACTTTGAGCTTTTGCTCATAGGCACCCTCATAAAAGGTCTTTGGTTTCCTAATTATGGAATCATCATAGACATTCATTGAAATACTCTTCAATTGCTCCATTACCTCTTCAAATTCCACTTCTATTATCCAACTCACTGCTTTTTAAAATAAGCTACTATATGTGTAGCCTTTATGAACACTAGAACAATTTACATAAACACATTGGGCACATTTATTGCTCAGTTTGTGGGAAGAGATTCTTTAATGCATCTACTAAACCCTATTTAAGTTTACCTTTTGTTAATCTCTTACAAAAGCCCATGAATGCCCATTTTTGTTTAGATCTTCAGTAAAAATGTTCAAAAACCAATACCAAGATTGGTAATTCTCTCCCTTAATCATAGCCCAAGATATAGGAAACAATTGATTGTTTACATTGCAACCAACTGCAGCTAATGAAGCTCCCTCAAGTATTGTCTTAAAAAGCATCCATTTAACCCAATTATTTCCTACATCCACCAAGAAAACCATACTTTGATGCAATAAATCCACATAAAACCTCTTAAATATTGGTTGTTTAGACTTTTCATCAAGTTCATTTTGAATAATGAACTGTCCATCTTTGTCAGCTCATTGTAACTCTTGTCCATAAGACCATAACTTGGCATAATGACCTTCTATAGATCCTTGTAGCATGTCAATAGCTCCCTATTTAGCCCTATAACATTGGGATTTAGTTACTTGTAATGCATATTTTCTTTGAAGACCATCCATCATCTCAGAAATTGGATAATTTGGGTTCCTCCTAAACTTGTGTAAGAATTCATTTACGATCCATTTCCTATTGGCTAGCTTATTTCTTTACACTTTCCTGCACTTATGCTTAACAAAAAATGCTTTTTCATTTCCAATCTAGTTAACATATACCCTAAATGGACATCATGGCTCATAAATGGCCTTTATTCTCACACCAAATCTCATCATTGAGATATCATATTCATTAGTAATTGCACATTTTCTTATTGCTTCCCTTAATTGTATCTTAAACTTTATAAAAATTTCAAACTTAAAAACCCTTCATATCTTCTTTTGGATTAAAGACAATGTATTTTATTTGAAATAAATGCATTGCACCATTCGTCATCACTACAAATTGGTGATTAAACTTCAACATCACTATCCTTATATTCATTACACCAACCATACGAACTTCCTTCTTTTCTTTGTGTGTTTTTAGAATAATCACCATCTTCATTATAATCCTTTCCACTAGTTCCAACCTTATCCACAACAATATCGCATTAAAACCCACTATGTATAGTCTCGGCACATCTCTTCTCATTTGTTCTCGCATTTAGGTATTCTTCATCTTTAGTTGCAAATAAATTGTGCAACTAAATCATCTCTAGATTCACTCTTCTACTTAACAATGAAATTTTCATCATCCTCTTCCACTTGAACTTGGAACAACTCATCATCATTTATAGTCATATTCTATTGTGTATTAGTTTTAAAGTCATTGTTAATATCATAATCATATTCTTCACCATCTATTGTGGGAAGCTCATAACCATGCTCGTAGTAGACTTCAACATTGTGGTAATTAGATTCTTCCATATGATTTAACATTTCCAATATGTCCTTATCATGGTGCAAGCTTACTCCTTTAAGCTTCTCATCGACCCACAAGGAAATTTGTATAATATAGATATTACTCTATGTTTTTTATTTTCTGATACTCCTTTTAGGACAATCATGCTAAGTTCATCAACACCTATAGCCTTCTTCCTTTTAATCTTACCTATAACATATTGATTATCATGTCTTTCTAACACCCCACCATAATGAAATTCCAAATTTAACATCTTGCAAAAAAATATTTATATCATTAATTTTCAACTAAACAACATTAATTAGATAAGATGCAAATTTGAAACAATAGTAGACAAAATCCATATGTGAAGCCAAACAACATAAATTAAATATTAAATACCTAATTTAGATCAATCATTTATTAGAATGATTTAGCCCTTAATGGGATGGGCTAAATTGAAATCAAATCAAAGATAAAGAAAAATAAACTAGAGAGAACACTTTCTTTATGCAAACAAAATTGCAAGGTAGTTTTCTATTTTATGAAAGTAACAACCAATTTGAAACTTGAACACTTCCTTTTTCCTTTATCTTGAATTACAATGTTAAAGTTCACTTTATAATCATTCAACCAAAGCTGTTTTTAGGTAAAGAACTTCCAATTTCATTAAAACTAGTTAAGTAGTACAGAAAAACAACATGTCAAAATCTTGTCCATTAAAAGCCTTGTTAGGAGGATCAAACTAAGTCATTTATGAAAAAAGTCATCTTTTTAAGAACTCAAATTAACTATTTTGTTTATTGACAATTTCATTTTGATATATATAAATATAACATTTCTATAGTAGCTACAAAGCAAAGTAGCTTAATTAGGTAATCATAATTTAATCTGAGAGAAAAAATAAAAATGCAAAAAACAACACCCTTTGAAGAAAGTGATGTAGGTAAAAATTTTGTGGTAAGGCTTATAGGAATTAAGAATGGCACAAAATTATATGGTAAGGCTATGGTTTTTGAAAGTTATTCATCTTTGCTTATGATTATCTATTCTTGGGAAATATGGAAAATGAGTAAGTGTTTTTGTTTGTGACTTTGATTTTGACGATTTGCTCGAAGATGGTTAAAAGCTAAATATGGGGGAATTTGATATATGCTTAATTGTTGATACATTTAATCCATTACACTTAGTGATTAGTGCTTTCAAATGCTTAAGACATTCATTTTAGTTTATATTTGGTTTTAGGTACAATTTGGAAGCATGACATTTTCCTAGTCCATAAATACTTATAATTTCAGAAATTTCCTAAATTTCACCAAAAATTCTAGATCAACAATTATTATCAACAAATTAATTTTTAAGACATATAATCCACAATTCTCAATAAAATCACATTTATAAATCAATTATTCCCAAAAAATGTCAATGAATGCATGTACAAGCATTTTAATGTGTGCAATAATCAATATTCACATATGTGTGTATGCTATATTATGCATGAGCAATGAAATGCATTTTCTAACTTTTCAATAATCTCTCATTTATACTATTCTAAGGTCCTAACTCTTAACATGGGATAACAAGATGTTACAATATTGGTTTATGGCGTTTGTCTGACATATATTTGGCCTTCTCAGCTAAGTTGTGGTGGAGATATCTAGTGGGTAATTTTTTATGGGCATCCTTCTTAGCAGCTAAGTATGGAACTAGAAGTGATTTAGAGGTGTTTCAGCCTAGAATAACAGACTCTTAGACTTGGAAAAGAATGTTAGATATTCGTGAACAAATTCAGGATTGTATTGTTCACTTTGGTAATAAACTCATCTGGAAGGACGCCACCACTGGGGACTTCTTGATGACTTTTACCTATAACTGTGTTAGAGATATGGGCACACGAACTATAATTAGTTGTAATATTTGGCATAAAGGGACTCTGAAAGTATCATGTTTTACGTTGCGTTTATAGAAAAATAGACTTCTTCTGGATATTTCCTTGCGAAGGCTAGGGATTCTTGGACCTTTGAGATGCAATTAATGTCATAATGGTTATGAAGAATCTCTAGCCCACATTTTCCTTCTTAATGATTGAGCTAGGCACCTTTAGAGCTTTTTTGGTATGTCATTTGGTTTAGCAAATGCATCCTTTTAGCATAGAGATATGTCAATTCGGTGGTGGTTAGTTGGGGGCAATCCAGCTATGAGATTAATCTTTCGTGTGTTACCATCTTTTATTAGTTGGAGTATTTAGAAGATGCATTGCTCGGCAAAATTTGATGGATCACCTCCTTCTATATCTTTGGTGATCTCATAGATTTTTAATTCTATCTCTTATGTTTTACAAGATTCTCTTTTTTTTTTTAACTATTTCAGGTAAATAGTGGCAAGATGTGGTGGAGACTGTTGAAAGGCATGTTTGACCTCGCAAGGTTTCACTAGTGAGTTGGTGTAAGCCTTCCTTGGGATTTTTGAAGATGAATACTGATGGTTTATCGAGAGGAAACCTAGGACTAGGTGAAGGTGGTGGGATTGTTTGAGATGAGTTGGGAAGATGTGTATTGGCATTTGTATTCCCTATGCAACATGTTACAAGCTAAAAAGCATAATAATAATCTCTTTTGCAAGGATTGCAGTTTTGTGCTAAATTATTACCCAATTCTCAGGTAATAGTCAAGTTGGACTCCAGAATTTTGGTTGACATATGCCTTGGTAGAGTTAAGATTCTATCGAAGCTGGTAGATTTGTTGGCCCCCGAATTTTTTTCTTTAGTTAAGCATGATTTAAATAATTATGAGGTTTGGATAGGTGAATTTTTGG
>JAOSBL010000007.1:2868882-2900664 GCA_027568915.1 Erythroxylum roraimae
CACAAAGTTCATATACACAACTTATGGCACATTTTCAAGTCAATGCAAGTCATACTTAAACAAGCATTGGCAAAACACAATAAAAGATTCTTACAAAGCTTTAGTGGGCATTTCTAGCCCCAATAAATCGAAGTCTCAAAATTTGAAATTTCAAAGAAGTTACATAAATAGTAACTGAACGAGCTCACTTTTTCAATTATAAAGATGTTACCCACACTACATGCATACTTAAAACACTCATTCCATGCATTAACCTCCAAATATCACTGTAAAACATATAACACAACCTACTACATTCATTACTGATTCCTCATTTAATAGTTCTGACATCCAATCAAAGTTCGGGGTCCAACAATTTGGGACCTAAAATACCATTAGATCCAATAACTACCCATTATAATGACTATTTATTATGCACTAGTTGACAGGATGCATTTACAACACTAGATTAGTTAGTCGTTGGAACACTGCTCGACCAATATATACGTTGGCCAACCAATATGGCATATTGGTTGAATAATAAATTAACCAATCTTTAAAATCTTGGTACATTAAATTTAACAATTTTGACTTATATTGTTCAAGCATTAACCTACACAGGTTTATTAATCGCCAAAAAAAACCTTATTTTAATAACTTCAAATGCTTAAAACTATTTTTTAATCCAAATTTGATTAAAACACTTCCCAAATGTTTCCCAAAGATTATTTTAAAGATAAAAATGCTCTTATATTAAAATCAAAGGCTTTAATGCTTTATGATGAATATAAAGACTTATGCAATGAAGTAAGATGAAATGATTATGCATAGTGAGCTTTTTTATCATCAAACTAATAAAGTGAGCTTATAAATAATGATGGAATAGATAAAATGACCTTGATGAGCCTTGCTATCATTTTGTTCTTGTTTTGATCTTCATTTCATCAGTTACAAACTTCAACTTCTCTTTATCAAAATTTTTTTGAAAAATAAAAGAAATTCTATTAATAATAGCAAAAGCTATAACACAACCTTACAATAAGTCATGGTATTGGTCCAAAACTCAACACAATCTAAGGTTACAATAGAATATTAAAGAAGAGAGAAGAATAGTAACCATGTAGTTTTCAAGTCAGGGATAAGTGAGTTTTGTTTGTTATTGACTATTAAAGGTGCTCAAACCTAATTGGCAATGTTTTCGGCTATCTTAGAGTTGTCTTACATAAGTCCCTTGTATAATCTCGTATTGCATTCCCTCTATATAGATTATATGGTGGTAGTAAAGGTTGTTTTAATAAGTAGTTCACTGGGTGCTCCTGGCTTATTTCTAGCTATGATCATGTTGAGAGTCTCCCTCCATTCAAAGGCATATCCTGGTACTTGTGGCATATACTGTATCCTGCTCCAAATGGCTTTTGTGTAGGTACATTCAAAAAATAAGTAATTCCTGCTATCTTTTGAATGTTTACATAGATCACAAATGGGATCATATACCCCAAACTATCTGTCCTTGGTGCGAAGTCTATTTTTAATGACTATCAACTTTATACATTATCTTCTTGAGTTTTATTTTGTTCTAATATTGCGTTTCATCAAAATAATAAACACGTTATTAGCAGTTATGTTTTGTTAGAATGAAAAAAAATTAATTGAAACCTCCCTTGGTTCAAATACTTGTAATGATTATCTTCATCTTGTTAGTTAGTATAGAAGTTATGGTTTTATCAATAATGTTATAACAAGAATATATCTTTAGTCTCTAATCGAGTAAGGAGATTGAACCTCAGGGATAGAGCTTATGTAGGTCTTACTCACTTTTGATAGCAATTTTCCTTTATTGAAAATTTTTAGTACAACAACTATTATGAAGGCCTTTATATGGTTCTAGGCTTTTTGGAAAAATAAGCATTTATGCCATCTAATCCTGGGGCCTTATTTAGATTTTTGTTAAAAAGGGGCTTTTCAATTTCTCAAGGACTGAATAGATTAATTAGAGCATTAAACTTCTGTCTATCAATTTAGGAGGCAACCACAAATTGTAAAAGAATAAGACTAGAGGTAGCTTCAATGGGAGATCCAATTGATTTAGAGAAAAAGGATTATACTTCTTAGTGAATCTCATGTTAGTTAACCAAGTTTCTATTTGATTTTGTGAAGTAGTAATACAGTAATGTTCCTCCTTGAGAAAAGATATTTGCGAAGAAAAAACTATTGTTCCTGTCACTAACTATTAGCCATAAGTCCCTTGCTCTTTGTTTGATTAAGGAGAAATTCACCTTAGTTAGTTTAATATAGTGTTATAGAGTAATATTCTCTACACTGATCAAGTGTAAGTCATTAAGGGAAATATAAGTGCATTCTAAATTGCTTCCTACTTCTCTTTTGCCTCCTCTACCTCCATTTGAGTATTTAAGAACTTGGCATTATTTAACAACTTTAACTCATTTTTCACTTGTTATAACTTTCTCATACATACATATTGTGTATGCACTTGAAAATTAAAGATCAAACCCCTATTAATGGATTTGAACCCATCTAGCTTAGAAAGATAATTATTAAATTAGGAGAGGAATTCCTCTATATTTCATCTTAAGCAGATCCTGAACCAATATTGGTGTATGGTAAGATAGAATTGGAATTTTGAAGTTAGCTTTGTTGTTGGGGAAATCCTTAAGCCAATTTTTATTGACCATGCCTCTATTTAGCTTCTTACTTAAGTACCAATCCCCTTGTTAATTGTGTTCCATTTAAAGAAGGATCTCTACATTCTTAATTATGTCAACTAAATGTAACTAATGTAGTTCCTAAGGTCTTTTGAGAAGCTCCTTTATCTCATCTTCTAATAGATGAGACAAAGGATTTCCTTAACAACAAAGCTAATTTATAGATCTTTCATAAAGGCTGCTAATTTCCTTAATCAATTTCATAGAGGAATTCTCTAAAAAACTAGATTAAAAGCACAGACAAAAGTTATGCTAAAGACAATTTTTTTCATATACCAATTTTACCTAAAGACGAATAAGTTAATCCTTTAATGAAAAATAAATAATCTTGATCATATAGGTTATAAGTAACTACAATTCTTCCATTATCATGGCACTGGTGGTTTGAATTAAGCCTTCAATGCCTATTAAAAAATAAAATATATGTTTATTATGCTCCTTAATTCTTGCGTCAAGTAGACTAATCAAAACGTTTAGTCTCATTCATAAAATCCACTATCATTTGCTACATTTTAGGGTTATTTGGGCCCCTAGTGTTCTAATATAGGATATTCATTTATACGGTCAGTGGGTAAGGGTAAAGGCTTTCTTCTTCCTCTTATAGATTCTTTTGGTTACTCTCTAAAAGTTGTCCTAGGAATTGTCGCATCCATCCTTAGTAGAGTTAGTAGGTTTAGGGGGCTCTCATCTGCTTGATTGGTATATTCCAAAATATTCTCACCCCCAGTATCTCCCTCCACTATGCTTGGTGTTATTGAGACATTCAGAACCCCTTTAGGAGTCTAACATTGCTTATTCTGAACCTTAGTTACTTATGATTATTCCCAGACAATTTTTATCTAATCCTTTCTCCTCATTAAGCTCCTTTTGAGAGTTTACCTCTTTATGATTGCCCTAGAATTAACTCATGATATTCACCAATTCTAAACTTCTTCCTTATTGGATTCAATATGCCTTGAGGTGTAGGTGACTTAGGATGCCAGGTGTAAGTTATAGAAACCTTATGCTCAAACATATTATTCTCCTCATCTAGTATCAACAATGGTGTAGTATCGGGAAGCTTTTGCTCTTGTTTCACTAAAATGCATACCTTTATATAATTCAACCTTTTTACGCAAGTAGTAGCTTTGTTTAAACATATTAGTTTACCCATGTAACTAGCTAGATAACTTATGCCTTTTGTATTCTAATAATCTAGAGGAATATGGTAATTGTTTAACCTCAATGGGAAATATTTTTATTTGATATTGTTGAGGTTAAGCCCTAGTTTCCGTAGTTATAAGAACACTGGTTAGAATTTATAGTGCTAATCATTTTCTAGCACCTTTTATGCATGAGAAGGAGAATTGAACTTTCTCAGCATTGAGCCACACTTCATACAACCCAAAGCTACTTTAGTTATGCTTGGCCCATGTATTCATGGTTAGAAAAGATTGTCTCTTATACATAAAGTTACCTATAAATGTTGATTTCCATTTAGTGATGCCTTCATTTAACACCTCTATAGTTGGAGCAACAATAGCTTTACCATACTCAGAAGATGGGGGACTATAATGTATCTTCAACATATATATAGGATCTCTAAGGACTTGCTTTTATATTTTCATGGATTCTGAGGGCAACTTGGAGCTTACTCTAGTAGGCTCAGGGTTTTAGTCTGAGGCAAACATATTAGAATAGGGCATAGTAAGTATGTTATGAGGAACTAAAGTTGGAAAATTTTTAGGGACAATTTATAGGTAGGCGTAGACATTACTAAAAATGGAAAGCCTAAAAGTTGATAAGCTAGTATACAATATAATAAAAGAGAAACAAGTAAAAATCAAAATTTTAAGATAGAAACTGGGAAGGGAGAATTAGAGATGAAGTACGGAAAAAAGGGGTAAAAGAAGGGCTCAACATGAAGCCAAGTACCAATAGCAAGAACTAGGAGGGAAACAATATACCAAATGCAATAATAAGAACAAGTTGATAGTCAATGAGTAATCAAGAAAGCAGGGAACATTAGGTTAAGAAGCAGAACATGCTAAAAAAGGATGTAATCTCAGCTTAATTGACATGTGCAAAACATGCCATGAAAAAACTACAGAAAAATTAGAGCTTCTCTCTCAAATACATATAAGATCTGCTACGCTTAATCTCCAACTTTTTGGTTGCTAAAGTTAAGACAATTATTTGTGACATAATTAAGGTGCTTCATTAAAGAGTTATACCCTTGAAGTTGATTTCAAGGATGCTTTTTTCCACTATATCTATCACATGCAAGGATTTAGACACTAATACGCTTATTTTGCCAATTATGTTTTCATTATTATTCAACTCTGGTTTTCCGAGAATTACATGGTCACAAACATATATGTGTTTAACTTCATGCAACATAATTTCTATTATCTATATAATTGGTCGTATTTTCAACTTTAAATTTCTGAAAAGAATAAGAGCTAGTACATAACTTTGTGTAAGACTATGTTTTCGCCAAGATTGAAATCTCTTTTGGATTTTTCTTGCAAAACTCTATAATTAACAAAATTTTTCTTTAAACAATATCTCCAATTATAGTTGGGGTTGACCGTGATATTCATTTGTACAATACTCCCGTGTATGCTTGTGGAAGAATCAAAGAAGATCATTAATTGAGCTCTTGGGCTCTCTCCATCTCTTTTACACCAATGTAAAGGGGGTGTCATCATCCATGCATACCTTGCCTTGCTATCCTTGTACGAGCTATATTCTTCCTACATTATAGGCTTCAAATTTTGCGCTGTTGATTGACCCTGTTAACACGATGGCTGATAGGGACCTTACCCTTGTGACTTGTGAAAGAGCTGGGATTGAAGCTCGTCTATGCTATTATTTAAGACCCACCTTCATGCTGATCCATGTGATTGCGATTGGGTTGATACAAGTCTTGTCTTACGACTTCTTTTTACGGTCCAGTTGTTAATTATAATGTGACCTTTTGGTGGTCCCCTTTTGGTTATAAGATTGCGTAATACCGCTGCAGGCATCAAATCTATCATCTCCCAAGCGAGTGATGCAAAAGCTGATCTTCATGTTGATGCCGGTGAAAGAATTTATTTTTGTGATTTGTTTCTGAAAGTAAGAGGGTGTTTGGTTTGAGGGTTTGGAAATGAAGGAATGGAATAATTGTAAAAAATAGTGTTTGCTTTAGAGTTTTCAATTAGAACCTGGCTACTAATTTGATAAAAGACTTAACTATGTAATTATTATTTTAATAGTTTTGAGGGGAATACATAGTTTAATTAACACTAATCATAATAATTATTGAACAGGTGGATAGGTAGAGAATACCTAGAAGCACAAGACAACTATCTCTAAAGAATTCAGCAAAATAGTCTCGTAATTTCGGGAGGAGGGGTGCCTCCTCACAAAGGGGATCGCAGTGACCAGATCCGGGCAACTGTTTACCAAAAATACAGGTCTCCACAAAGTCGTAAGATCGTGTACGAGGGTTGACGCCTGCCTAGTGTTGGAAGGTCAAGGAAGTTAGTGACCTAATGACAGGAGAATCGGCGACCGAAGCCGCCTTTCAAAATTTGACGGAATTTGGTTAAGAAATTCATCATAATTGAAGTCCAAGGATTGGAAGCTTCAAAGAGATGTGAACAAGTCTTCTACGAGTAAAGGAGGTTTTTGTTCCCATTGTTTAACTAAACTTTGTTAGAATTACCCTGTGTCATTGACAATTCATTGAAAGAACAGCAGAGAAAGAGAAATGAAGACCCAATGACTAACATTACCATGCGAATGGGCTGTGCAAAAGTTTTGTCTACTTCAACTAGAAGAGTATAAGTACTGAGGACTTTGTTTATCCTGTAAAATCTTCTATTGATCACATATTTATAATGCAAATATTTCTTGGTCAGTTGGGATAAACCTAGAATGAGAATTTGATGATGATGGCGGAAACGATTTAAGCTTTGAAGCTAAAACCAACTGCTTTCTTATCAGGTTCTATTGGATTTACAAGTTTAACAGAATTCATTTGATTGACGTTATTGGTTATTATTATATTAATTTCAACCAACGAGACTTGCACCAACAATTTTTAAAAAAATCTAGCCAATGCAATCATATTATTAAAAGCTATGTTTAAAAGTAAGTTAACCTAGACTAGAAATTAGTTCAAAACAATTGCTTATTATGGCACTGTATCGGTACTGATCAAAGTACTATTTTGAGTATTTTTTAAAATTATAAAATAGTATCTGAATTTTTAAAAATTACAAAATAGTCTGTCAATATATTGTAATATATAATTTATAATTTTACATCAACCATATCTCCAAAAATCATAATAATATAAATTAGAAATAACAAAATTTTATTTATTTTATTAATATTACTTTTCACATATTTCACGTATGAATAATAAACAAAATTAATATAAAAAAAGATCATTTAATCGTCATATAAATATAAAATTAAGGATAATACAAAGTACTTAAGATGTTACAATTTCATTATATAATAAATAATAATTACATCAAAATATCAAATTAAATAATAATAAATATTCATGACTCTCTAAGTATTACAATTTACAATAAAAGTTCGTGATAAGGAAACAACCAATTAGAAGTAAAACTTAAAACTTAAAACAAAAACATTTACAATTATATTTATATTGCATATATAAAATTTAACATATACATCAAACATAAGTGAAATTAAAAGAAGAGAATAAGTGAAAACATAGACCCTCATTCAATTGAAGATCTGTTCAAATCACATTGACCTTAATTCTCATTTATTACAAAATCCCCATCATTGAGAGGAGTTTCATCATCATTATCATTCAAATTTATTGCACCAAATGACATGTCAATACTTTCACATCCAAGATTATCTTACAAGTCACTCTTATCTATCAAACCTAGTTCTTCAGAATCTCAATCCGCTAAAAGATTAATACGGTCAAGGTAAATTGAATCTACAGAACAACTTCTTCTATTAAGAGTCCTAGTAAATAAATAACTTTTTTTTTTGAAAAAAATAAAAATTGAATTAAGCCATAAAAGGCTTAAAAGCAAATGTTTTATATAAGACTCTTAAGAAGAGAGTATACAGACATATGATTTTGCCAAGCTACAAGGCATTACAAGAATTGCAAATATAAAATAGTTACATGTCCATATGTCAATACAAGTTGATCCTAGTACAAGCTTGTCACAAAAGGTAACTATGTGGATTCTAATTGCATTAACTAGCTCTATCATGAATTGGTCATAACTTATTTCCTTTTTATGGAAAATGTGTCTGTTTCTTTCATCCCATATATGTAGTACTAAGTAGGATAAAGCAATGTAATAACACCATTTTATATTTTTTGTCATGTTGTAAGTTCATACTCCAACTTATGATATGTTGCCACTCCTCTGGTGGATTATTGATTGCACATTTTTGAAGTACTATTTTCCAAGCTCCACATGTGTATTTACATTTGAAAAATAGGTGTGTAGTGCTCTCCCATTGACTTCTACAAAGGCTACACCAGTTTGTCAAGTAGTTAAACTTGTTTAATTTGTCAATAGTGGGTAGTTTCTCTTTTATAGGCCTCCATAAAGTTGTAGCTACTCTAGGAAGATTGTATTTGCACCATACCATTTTGTACCATGAGACATTCCTGAGATTCTGTTAAAAAAGTTTTCTGCATGAAGTATTATTATATTTTTCCTTTAGCATTAGGACACCACTAATTTTTGTCTTCCACATTTTCTTTTAATTCTTCATTGTTGATCTCTATTTGCATATTGCTATCATTTTTTCTAGTAAGGATCTCATTTTTAACCATCATTGCATTTGATAGGTTTTGATTGCTTGGAATGATGCTTTCAATACACATAGTTTAGCTTTATTTTCAAAAGGACCATTAGAAATCAAATTGTCATGCCAGACCAATATGTTCATCCCTTTCCCTACTACCTTCTTGATATAAATTCTAATAAAGCCTTTCCATTTGGGAATCTCTTTAATGTAGTGGATGCATTCATAGATGTGAGATCAATTTGAAAAATGCTTTTATCTTTGATGTGGTATTCATACACCCACTTGCACCATAAAGATTTATGATTAGTAAACAATCTCCACAGTCTCTTGATCATCATGCAGTTGTTCAACAGTTTTAAAGGAATGATGTTCAAACCTCTCTACTTTTTAGAGCTACAAGCTTCAGACCATTTAATGTCAGTTTTACAACCTCCTTCCTTTGAACCAAACAAGAGAAATTTCCTGAGCATTTTATCAATGATTTTGTTCACAACACTTGGAATAGCCAGGTGTGTTGCCCAATTTATATGGATTAAAAATAACACATCTATAACTAGTTGAGCTCTTTTACCTAGAGATAAAGATTTCATTCTCCACGATAGGCCTCTTTCCTGATGACTAGGCAACCTACCCTACACCCCACGAAAACCCTCCAATCGATAACCAGTCTAACTAAAAAGTTCCCCTGGAGCTAAGCCTTTCTATTTTCTTCAAAATATTTTAAAATCAATATAAACAAAAGAGAAAGGAATAGCAGTGGAAGTTTATAAAAGTAACATTTATTAAAAATTTCAGCAGCATAACAGTTGTTATTTAATAAAACCAAAAATTTTAGGTTCCTGAAAAGCAATTCAAAACACTTATAGCCATTTAACCAAAGCACCACTGCTACTTCTGGACTTCAAGTCCATTCAGAAACAATCTCAAAGGGTCAAACACATTCATGCATTTAGTTAAAGAAAAGATCATTTATAAATAACCTTATTTTCACAAAACCAATATCAGGACATATTTACGAAGATGATAAACTATACGTAGTAAAACATTTACAATCTATCTTTACATAAAAGATGTTCACAATTATGCAAAATTGCCTACACAGTCGCACGTGATGAAGGTAGCTACTCAAATGGTGGAGTCCCGACTATTGAAATCCCTGGGCATGCACTTGGGAGGCTAAAATTTAAAAGAGAACATAAAATAAAAGGTGAGCTAAACGAGCTCAGTGAGTGTTATGGTTTCCATTCAAACATTTATATAAACATTAACCTCCATAAAAAACAAAGATAATTTCCTTTTCTTTTCAAGCAATAACCAATGTTTTGACGTAACAAATTCATATAATCAATGCACACGTAAAAACAATCAAGTTCCTCTTTTCTTGTAAGGTAAACAGAGATGGCAATTGATAGCTTCATGAACTTTCTCTTTTAAAATTTTCTTTGCCATTTGGTACCGTTAGGTGTAAGGCCACAGAGCTAGTTCTGCAACGCTTACCCGTGCCTGTCTAACCTCTAGTAACGAAGCTAGTTCTGCATCTCTTACCCGCAATAGGTTAACCACTATATACCGATTGTTATGGAGCTAATTCTGGATCGTTTACCCATAACAATGTTAGCACAATATATACTCCATACGTGTAGAGGGCGACTCACAAGACTTACTGACAGACACAACACCACCCACCATTAGTGACAGACACTCCCCTAGACTCTGTCATGAACGTTAGGATGCACTCTGATCGGTATAATCATATGTATAAGGAGACCTATCGGTGTACCACAAGCTAAACACCAATTAATACACAGGTGAACCACATTTCTATACCAATTCAGTTCATGTTTAAATTCCATTGTCGTGCCAATTCAGTGCATATGCAATATCAATTCGATGCCATCTCAAAGCATATATATAAATCTCATAAAAATTAGCTTTCAAATTCAACTAGCAACACCAATGAAATTATTCATAAACCTACTTTTCATGATAAAATAGAAACCATTTTTTTCCTTCATAAAATTAGTTTAAAGATACACTCACAGTTTTGCACACTTATTGCCAAGCACACTCACGTATTCAGTGACTCTCCTTTACCACTTTTTCCTCCTAATCTCATAGGAAATTGGTAAACACCAATCCTAGGTCAAGATTTCTTCAATTTCTACTCCAATCCACCAAAAATTGCACCTCTCTTCTTCCTCTTCTCCTTGGAAGAATTCTCCCTCTTTCTCTCTTCTTTTCTCTCTTTCTTTTTGGTTCTCACGAATCCTCCTTTCCAATGAACCAAATTTTGTCTTCTTTTGCCTTTTTATACTACTTTAATACTTTACACACGTCATTTTCTTATTAACATCTTAAATGACTCATCATCATCTAATTTAATGTTTCTTAAACAATATGGAGTTTTTTAATTGGTCAATAATTGTGAGTCATTTAAATTTATTAATTAACTCCATTTATGTAAAAAGATCAATTCGCCCTTTCATAGATTACTACACCTATAAACCATATTAAATCTCAAAAATATTCCGCAGCCATCTCACCTCCAAATTGACCATGGGATACTTTAATTAGGATCAATACTTAGTACTTAAATGCCTCAAAAATTTTAAATGGATTTAAAATCATTAATACCCATTATTTTCCAAAAAGGGCATTTTTGTCCTAAACTTATAAAATTCCCGAAATTTATCCGATTGGACTTATTTTTGATCCGTTTCAATGTCATTTGACTCTAATACCTATTCTAGGTATTTTCACATTTTTTTGGGGTTGGGTCCTCAAAATCCCTATTAAAGTGGAAATACTGTTTATCTGAGTTCACTATTCATTTGGAAATAGTATTCACCCAGAATAAAATATATAACCCAATAAAAGGGGAAGTTCGGGGTTTTACACTCCATCTTATGATTTTTGCTTATATTTTGTCCATCAAAGGTTTAAAACTTCCGTAGCTCAATCTGGAAGTAGTTATTGGAACTCCAAGATAGGTAAAAGGTGAAGAAATTTCTCTGAAACTAGTGATATACTTAACTATGCTTCTCTGATCCTCTGTACTTATAAAAATGTGAAAATAACTTTTGTCAGCATTAACATAGAGTCTAGATAGCTTGTTGAAAATTTTGATATCCTTTATAATAGCTAAAAGTGAAGTTTTGTCTACATTTGATAAGATATTCAAGTCATCCACAAAAATGAAGTATGTAATTCCCAGTTTCCTACATTTAGAATGATATTTGAAATGATTTATTTTGTCCACTATTCTTCTCAAAATTCTATTGAGCACCTCCATGACAAAGGCAAATAAGTATGGAGAAGAATGGTTGCCCTGCCTAATTCCTTCAAAATTTTAAAGAATCTTTTTGACACTTCATTGATCAGGATACTAAAAGATGGAGTGGTGAAACATAATGAAATCCAATCAATGAAACATTATGGAAATTCCAAAGCATTCATGATGTTGCTTAAAAAGATCTAGTTAACATTATCATAAGCTTTCTTTAGACCAATCTTCAATATACAATTTTTACTGCCTTTCCTTTTGGAATAACCTTTCATGAATTCTTACAATAGAAGAATATTATCAGTCATCTCTCTACCAGGAATATAAGCCCCTTGAGCACTGTCTGTATGGTTTGCCAAAATCAAATTTAATCTTTTAACTAGGTTTTTAGAAATGATCTTGTAGACTAAGTTGCAACAAGCTATAAGCCTGAAATCTTTGAAACTTTTTTGTTCATCTCCTTTAGGAATGAGTATTATGAAATTGTCATTGATCACTTTGAGCATCCTTTTCTTCTAAAAAAATTCCATTATTGCATCTAGTACTATATCTTTGATTATATGCCAAGATTTAGTGAAGAACATCATGATAAAACCATCTAGTCTCAGAGCTTTATAAGGATTCAAACTTTTGATAATTAGCTTAATTTCTGCTCTGGTCACAGGTTTAAAGAGCATTTTAGCTTCTGGAGAAGTAATAAAATTGCACATGATACATTTCAGAACTTCCATTAAGGATTAAGCATTGGCAAGAGAATTTATAACACTCGAGAAATAATTAAAGGCCTATGACTTCAACAAGTCTTGATTGAAGATGGTGTAATTATTACATATTAGACTGTTGATCCTGTTTGTAGCTTTCGTGGAGATTACAGATTTATGAAAGAAAGTTGAACCCCTTTCTACTCCTTTCAACCAAACAATTCTAGATCTCTACCTCATTAAGGACTAATCAAAGGAGAGAGCTTTAGAGAAGTTATACAAAGCTTACTTTTCCATTTCAGTGAGCATTCTACATTGAGGCATGTTATACAACTCATTCTGAGCTAAGATTAAAGCACTTCTAGCAGTAAAATTTTTTGATTGTATTTATATTGCTTAAATAAAGATGATTTAAGCAATGATTATTTTTTACTAAATTCCTTTATAAACATCTCAAAATTTCATATAAGATTAATATTTATAGGCGAAATAACTAAATAGAAAACTAGATACATTCCCTAATATATAAGCAAAAAGGTCTAAATATTATCTTAAAAGTCTATTGTAGTGACTGGATTTCTATTGGCATTCAGACAATTCAGTGGTGGTTGCGTATGTGTAGGCCATACATATATTGCCTCACACACTATCTAGATGCAAGAGGTATATGGATCCTATAAACCCAAAGTGAAATTATTTGCATAAACATTTATGGCATGAGATTTGCCTACACTATGAGGCCTCACCTTTGTGCACTTGCATATGCATATGCACACATGATGGCCCTTATAGCATGTGTGTGACACATGCATGAAGCATGTCACACCTTTAGCCTTTATATGTGCTAGTTATTTACATAGATAGGTTCATCTACCAGATAGTTAATGCATCATGCCGCCTATTTCTTTATGTAAAGAAGTCTCCTACTTCTCCCTCCAATCATAAAAAAAAGGGTGATCTATTACAATTTTTTTGTTGATTCTCACTATATTTTAACAAATTTTCATAAAAATCGTAAGAAATTGAGTTTTTTTCTTTTTTCATAATTATCGAATGTAAACCAACCTAATTTGTATTTAATCAAAGCAAATTAATTTATTTGATTTTCTTATGAAGAAATTAGAAAATCTCTGTTTAATTCATATAATCATATAAACACTTTAAAAATAAATGTTAAAAAAGTTTTATTATGACCCAAGATCAACTATGAACTTGTATAAATAGAGATAATACAAAAATACACCTATTTTGCTATCCATTTCTATTTGAGTAAGTTATTGAAGACTTGAGCAAGTTAGTTGACCTTTAAACAAGTTGTTGTAACTTTCAATCGTCATTAACCAAAGTTACTTGAAACAAGAATAGCAAAATCTTTTTGTTCATTTTTTTAATGCAC
Organism: Erythroxylum roraimae; assembly: GCA_027568915.1. Lineage (NCBI taxonomy): Eukaryota > Viridiplantae > Streptophyta > Magnoliopsida > Malpighiales > Erythroxylaceae > Erythroxylum > Erythroxylum roraimae. The sequence continues at coordinate 2,882,755 of JAOSBL010000007.1, forward strand.
GAATCTCCTAATAGGTCAAAGGAAATTGTATATCCATGAACTTACTTAAGTAAATAGTATGAACCTAGTAGCTATTTATAATATTCTTATTAGAGCTCCTCATTACAAGCCAATAAGAACTGAACCCACATTGATAAGGTACTATTTTCTTCACTGAACTTTGGCCCACTTAATTAAATTATTTATTGGGCCAATTTTATTATTTTTATTAGAAGAAACTGTAATTTTCTTATCTTAATCTTTTGAAAATAGTAATTAATAAATTTCTAATAAAAATAAAATTCTAATATTTCTATGATAAACTTTATACTAATGTTATGAATACCATAACGAATTTTGTTTTGGTACGGTATAGTACTAGTACTGATAAATATCTCGTACCATTTTAGTTAATTTTTTAAAATTATAAAATAGTTCATAAATTTTATAAACTTACAAAATAGTTACTCAATATATTGTGTTATATTATTTTTAACTTTACTTTAACACATCTTTAAAAAAATCATAATAATATAGATTTGATATAACAATTATCTCGTTATTCCTATTAGTATATTGTTTACATATTTCACATATAAACAATATCCACAATTAAATAATAAAAAGATCATTTAATTCTTATATAGATATAAAATTAATAATAATACAAAATATTTAAAACCTAACAATTGATTACATCAAAATATCACATAATAAGATTAATATAAGTCTATATACATGACAATAAGAGTTTGTATTAAGAATCACAACAAAGTAAAAATGAAACATAAAATAAAAACGGTTACAATTAAAAATTTTATATTTATATTTATATATAGAATTTAACATATACATCAAATACATGTAAAATTAAAATAAAAGAGAAAATTGAAAAAACCAAAGCTTCATTCAATGACATATTTGCTCAAATGCAATTAGCCCCAATTTTCATTTAGTACAAAATTATCATAATTAAGAGAAGTCTCATCATCACCATCATTCAAACTCATTGAACCAAATGACATGTCAATACTTTTTCATCCAAAATTATCTTCCAAATCACTCTCATCTATAAGACTTGGTTCTTTAGAAACTCAATCCATTAAAAGAGTTTTAGGAAAATTGGATATATAGAACTACTTGTTCTATTAAAAGTCCTAGTAAACAAATAAAATTAAATTATTAAGAAATTTTGTTCAACTTAATAATGATAACATTCCTTTCTTGAAGCTTCAAGTTGTATTAAAGAAAATTTTATTTAATCTTTTTATTCCAATCTATTTTTTTCAATGAATAAATTCAAATGTGCTCCAATTCCTTATATATCCAGTTATGCTCACACATTAATTAAGAATTTGAATTATAAACCTTTACAATTATAGAACACCACTTCTGTATTAGTCCCACTAAGGAACTGTGAGACAAACAAAAGTAAACTCATAAAAAAAAGTGATGATTAATTTTAAACAAGTAGCAAAAGGAAGAAATATATACTTGGAACAAATTTGTCTCTTTGACGTATTGCAATAGGTATTCTAAAATCACCACATATAACCTTGTATACCTTCATTTGTATGCTAAAGAGATATTGCATTATCTCTTATGCAATAATTCTTTTGATAATTAATATCATTCTCCTATTAACTTCAACTTTTTTTTATAAAACCTAGCCCAAGATAAACATTAGGATTTAGAAATGCCCTAGTAAAAAACAACAAAGAGGAAAGTTGTGTTTCTCATCTTTCATTGATGATAACAAGATAAGGTATATATAAAGGACTATTTTTTTGAATTGGCATTGATTGCTGACTTAGCCCTTCCCATGGAATCATAAAAATAACCCAATATTGTTATCAAATTCTTACCATTTGTGAAATCATTTCTCATAAAATTTAGAATTCATACACAATTATAGAAGAATTTACTCATTTTTTAACCTTTCTATACAGTTTCATCAATGATAGGAGAGCATTTAGCATCCCCTATATTTGTTAGCATCAAGGCTATGTAATATGCAACGAAAGGAGTCAAATAGAAAGAATTATACCTACTTTGCTATCTCTTCGTAGTTGCTTTATAAGTAACATTATTGTCAGTGATGAACTATATAATTTTTTTGGCCCAACTTCATTTACAACTTTATTAAATATCTCTAACAGAGTGTCAACATTCCTTATAGGGCTAAATACGTTAATGGACTTCAAAAACATCATCCCCATAGCAGAATAAACAAAAAAATGACAATGAGCTTCACAACCCATAAATTACCCAATTCATTTGTCTTTTAATCAAATAACTTTTCATTTTATGAATAAAACTGCTTAGAAAATTGCCTTTGTATTCATTAATTAAAAGAGCCTTATATTTTAGACCATAAGGGACAATAGCATTTAACATAGGCTAGTAAAAATAAGATTTAGCATAATTGAATGGGACAAATGCATCATACCATCATTTAGTTATTTCCATATCCATATCATGAGTTACTTCTTTAGGTTTTAATGTACTACAAATTGAACGTTAGGCTCTAGAAAGTGATGATGGAGCAAAAAAGTGAAGACATATATCTTCTTCGCTTCCTCATATCACTTGTCGTAATCCTTTCTTATTGGATAAAAATACCACCGTCAGCATTACCATTATCATCCTGATCACTACAAAAAGAATTTCTACTACCAATTTCAATCTTTGCCTTCTTTCTTTCTTATTTTGAAACTCTTTAAATAAGTTTTCACTTGCCATTTTACATCATGACTAAATTTCTTATAATTCTCCACATCATCTTTAATCCAATCTAAATGTTTCTTTAATCTAGTGATTCTCCCAGCTTTCAAATGTTTATTACAAACAAACAATTGGTATAGTTCTTTATAATATGAACCAATCTAGTATAAGCCTAAGCTAGATCATCAAATATTCTTGAAAAGGATAAATTATTAGGATAATTTAAACTTGCTTCCATTTATCTATAAAAATAAATAAAGACATATTTCAAACTTAAATTAATTCATATTAAAAATAAGTTTTTGCATATAAAAGACATAAAACACTAGTTTAAACTATAGAATAGAGAAATCTTGTGTGTGTGTGTGTGTGTGTGTGTAATGTTAGTGTCTAATAGATCAATAAACCAATTATACTCTGTTAGAGAAGTGATATAAAGGCAATCACATTTAGCACTTATTATACACATCTTTATGATTAATAAAAAGGCATTTTCGTTAATTTGATGTTCATGTTCTTTATGAATTGATAGTGATCTTAAATTGAATTAATGAAGTCCTTGATACATTACATAGCATGAAGGAAATCATGATGAGATTATGATAATGAGATTCCTATCATATGTAATTATGCTAGTGTCTAAATTATCCCTAGTCATAGGATTAATGAGACAGGACCTTATTAATCTAGACAGACTAGCACATGTTATACTCCTTTATTAGATCAAGCAGTGTAACTCATAAGCTGTAAGCATGAGTTGGTTAGAGTTAATATGTAGATGCTTGCTAAGAGTAGTAATTACGTTGGATGACCTGCCATGAGACAATCATATGTATAATTTATTCTAATGTCAATGATAGTCTCATCATAGCAATGGTGCAAATATCCTTAGACTTGAGGTGCTCAAGGATATCTTGGATACTGAGCCTGTGCTTTGACTCCATTCTTTGTTGCCTCTCAGAGGTTGCTCATAGGGTGGTGATTGGGTACAGCTTGAAGTATTCGAAGGTAATTGAGTAGGTAACAAAGGATTCAACACTCTTGATAGGAGGGGATGATACCCACGACCTCTTGTCGGGGTTATTACTCGACAATCTCTGGCGAAAGTGGAAATGTCATGAAAATAGTCTTTAGTGACATATCCAATTAAGTAATGAGCCACAGGGACAAGAACTAACATCACTTGGGTTAGATGTGATGTAGTCATTCTAGTGGGAGTTGACACTTTAACCATATTCTGAACCAAGTGGGGTATAAAATGGTAAAAGGATAAATTACATGGGAACATTATCTGTGGGAGGGTTCATAGTCAAACCACTGACTTTTCAATCAATTGGAGGTCATGATGTGTTATTAGATACTGCTCATGACTTACTTGAATTAAGTATTAATTCAAGTGGCTAACATAACTGAGAATCTAATGGGTCACACACATTGGAGATGCAAATAATGAGGAAAATGGTTTTGGATAGGGATCCAAGATATGAGAGATGCATGATTAAGCTACAAAACTGTGGTAGTTTAAGGTCATTTGATTGTGAATCATATGACACGTGTGATTAGGTAAAATGACAAAGTTACCTTTTAATAAGCAAGATAACAAAATTACCCTTTAGAGAAGGGGTGAATGTTTTCATGCTAAATTAAGTGGGATTAAAAGCCACTTAATTCCTACTAGCTCTCCATTGATGTTGGGGGTTAGAGGGAGGTGAAAGGGTGTCAAAGACACTCCATTTTCATGCAAAATTTGTACAAAAAAAGTGTCTTTTTTGTGAATTGTTCACTATCTTCTAAAATACTCTCTCAAAGAACACACCACAAAGCTAGCAATTTGTGTGTGTTCTAGCCATTCTGTCTAAGAGGTTTTATGCTCGCTTTTCATGTAGATATCATTAAAGATATGCTTCTTTAGTCGTTGTGATTTACAACAACCCAAAGAAGTGCAGACAACGAAGAAAGAAGGGGATTGTAAGGTACAAATCTTAAATTCATGTTTTGTTTTACTACATCTGATGGGAAATGTTTGATTCTATATTTTATAGGTTTTGTTTTATTTTCTGTTGTGTATTCTGATAGCTGATGCATGTGATGCATAATCGAAACTCAACATACTCGTTGAAACTTATAATGAGTTCAAGGTGTCCACATGTAACATCAGTACTTAGCTAAAAAAAATTTAATAGTATATTTTGATTAGGTTGATCATATACAAATACTTGAAAAATGAAATTCATAAAACTAATATATTAGAAATATTATTACCATGTTCATAAAATGTTATAAGTTATGACTATAACATGTTTAGATAAATTCTTTACTAATATAAAGGAAGCAATTTGTTTGTGGAGATTTTAAAAAGTCAAATGAATATTGTTGAGGAAACTAAAAAAAATTATGTATAGGTACATTAGAAACATGCAACAATTTTCTGTATCCTACATCTTTCTTTTGGTAATGCATAATTGAATATTACAAAAAAAAAACAACTTTATTGTAAAATAAAAAATCCAGTATCTCATAATTATAAATTATAATACTAAAGGATAAATGTTGAAACTTGAAAGTTGAAAGACCTTGTTAGTACCTAATGGCATCCAAAAGGGAGGGGTGAATTGGGTAGTTTAAAAAATTCAATAATTTTTCTAACCAATGAACCAATTTAACAAAAATCGATATGTATTCTATAAAAGGATTGCTTAATGATAATTGCTAAACAGAGTATATTTCTAATCCAATATTTAATGCATTTTGCTTGTTTGTTTGAGAATTTCTTATTGTTTTTGGTACATATTTTTTTATATAGTGTTTTTAGGTTTTATTTTCCTTTATGGATAAAAACAAGAAGAATTAGGTCAAAATTATGATAGAAAACGGAGGAATTGAAGATATTTTGGTGGTTGCCTGTTTAAGTCTACATGGTCGTGGGGTTCCTACGAAGCTCTTTAGGATCGTGTTTCTTCATGATTTTTAAAGATTAAAGTAAGATTAAGAGACACAATTGTAGATATGGTTATGTGAGTAACCATGTCCACTCTAGAAACCAAAAATTTGAGTTATAAATAAATAAAATAAAGTGAAAACAAGAGACAGCAAAAAAGGGTTTTGTAAAAGGCTCTAGAAAAGACATTGATGGCTTAGAATAATAGAGAAAATGAAGAACAAACAAGGAACATATTTGGGGTGGATTTTCATCAATCTAAAGTGGATTTCATGAAAATTAGAAAGGACCTCAATGTTTAGTTTTATATTTTTCCTTTAGTCTGAATGTTATGATAATAAGCTAACCTTTTGTTGGTACTTGGATTAGATGAACCCTTGGATAGACCTTAAAGTTATTTATTTTATCTTAATTCATTCTTTAGTTTCATTGAGATTCAATTATGTGTCCTTAAGCAATCTTGAATTAACATTGCTAGTGTATTATTTAATGTATGATTTCATGCAATTGAGATTGAGCCAACTAAGGTGCAAACGCACTAAAATAAAAGTTTATGAAGGAAAAAGCTATCTTGGTCAACCACTGAAGTATATTGTTTGATCAATAAGGGTAGGTGGTCAATTAGTATATGTAGCCAAACTCCAAGCAAACTCACTAAAAAGATTTTTTTTTTTAAAGTGACAATGGTCAACTAATGTGTTTAATTATTCATCCATATTAGTGACCAAAAAACTAACAAACTCACTAAAAAATAGGGGAGGGTGTATTTTGAGGACACTAATCGACCACACTAAGATATTGGTTGACCAATTAACTAGGTAACTTGAAAAATAAACTTTTAACTTAAACTAAAACTTAAAAATCTTCATAATTCATGGAAATATCAATCAAAAACTATTATAAACATTAAAGGAGACTTTAATCACATAGAATAATGCCTAATTCTCTCCTAATATCATTATTCATTAATTTAGTGAAACTATATCCCAATTGGTTTAGTAAATTTTATCCATATTTGCTCATAATTGCTAAGTCTAAAGCCCATATATATATATTTCTTATTTATAGTTCAAACCTAAACTTTCATCAATAAGGATTTGGACTAAAACATCAAAAATCTTCATAATTCATGGAAATATCAATCAAAAACTATTATAAACATTAAAGGAGACTTTAATCACATAGAATCATGCCTAATTCTCTCCTCGTATCATTATTCATTAATTTAGTGAAACTATATCCCAATTGGTCTAGTTACCAATAAATTTTATCCATCTTTGCTCATAATTGCTAAGTCTAAAGCCCATATATATAGTTCAAACCTAAACGTTCATCAATAAGGATTTGGATCCAAATTGAAACATAAATGCAAGATGTAACATATTTCTAAATTAAACTAATAAGTACCTCTTGTTGAACATTATCATAATATGATTTAAATAATTATTTTTTATTTCAATCCATTGGAAGCATCTCATTCTTCTTATCATCCTCACTTGTTCAATAATTAGCTCTTTTGAACAGTCTTTGATCATTCTTGCTCTCTTTAAAAACCAATTTTTCCGTATTCTATATAAACATCTTCAAGAATTTTTTTGGAAAAAAAAGGTAGATCCATCGAGATAAAAAGGACATAAGCTCTTCAAAGATAATATTACCTTCTCTACTGCATACCATTTTCACTTTAAGAAACTTCTAAAATAAGTGAATCAATATGTTTTAGGTATCCAAATGAGCTTAGGCCTTGATTGTTAGTCTCCTTCTTTTCAACTCACTTCCTTAAGAGTTTGCTTACCATCCTTTGTTTAATAAAATAAAATCTATCAATATGTTTATACTTACCATAAAAATGTTATATTATATGAGTTATGATGATATATAAGTGCATTATTTGGTATTCTATGTGCTTATGCATAATGAGGAATCTCCTTTAGACATTAGAGGTATTGAATATTTTCATATGGTAGTGAAATTTCCTATCATGATTATATGTATGAAGCTTATTATGAATATGTATTCTTCCTTCATGCCTAAAAGGGTAAGAATGGATTTACATGTTATCATAGAAGTTATATCTATTTTTTCTTTAAGAGTATTGAATCATATGCCTAGATTGTAAGCATATACAAAAACATGGTGTTTGATTATAATTAGTCCTAGTGAATGTGACATGTACATGTATATGCTTAGATGTGGATGCTCTATAGTTAATTGTCACATTAGGCACTAGTTCTTCATTATATAAATAATTTCCTTTTACAGCATGGTTCTAAAATTGGCTTTACTAATATAATTGTATCATATTTCATGCCTATCATTAGAATTATGTTGATCTCCTAGATTTTTTTTTCTAATTTTTCACTCCCTTTGGTGAATTTAGATAATGAATCTTTGAGAGTATGGATTTCCTTTTTTAATGTATCATTTTCATGATTTAATGCGTTTAATGCATGATTTTCATCAATGATCATATTTTTTTTATGTTTTAATATTATGCAATTCACTTTTCACATTTTTATTCTCATTAAAACATGCATCCAACCATTTTTAGACTTCTTTGACTTTGGAAGATAATTTCTTCCTTTTCTTATTCATGATTTCTAAACTTTATGAGTAATTTATCATATGTTAAATCACTATTCCTATTAAACCAATTAAAGGTAGTTGTTACCTTATCATCGTCTATAGTGGTAAAGCACATATGAGCTATCTCTTCTTTTGAATGCTTATTTTCATATTCACTTATGTCATCCCAATTGAAGGCTTTAAGTGTTTCTCCTCCTTCTTATAGTTTCTTTCATACTTCTCATTACATTTATGTAAAGGACATTGTAACTTCATATGGCCGTGTTTTCTATATTAAAACATATAATGTCAGAGGATATTTTAAATCATCTTTAACTTCTTTGAAGTCATTTATTTTGAAGAACTTCTTCTTCAAGAATTTATTAATTTTTCTAGGGATTAAGGCAATGTCTTCTTCATCGCTTTCACTAGTTGATGTCTCTTCCTCTTCACTAAATTCTTTCTTTGAGGCTTTGAATGCTAAATTATTTTTCTTTAAAAGCATCATTGTTCTTGCATCTCTTGGAACCTGATTTTGTCAGTAAGAACCTGATTTTGTCAGTAAGAAAAGATCTAATAAGTTCCTCTAATAGTAGTGTTGTTACATCCTTGACTTCTTGTATAATCATCACTTTTAAAGATCACTTTTGCTTCTCATGTCTTTAAAAGTGATCTAAGTAACTTTCTTACCATTTTAACATTAGTATTGGTCTTTTCTATTACCTTTGATAGCATTAATAATATCAATAAATCTAGTGTATATGTCAGATATATTTTCAATATATTCATTTGAAAGAATTCATATTGATATATTAATTTGAAACAATTCATATTGATATGTTAATACGCTAACTAGTTTCCTTTACTTAATTTGTTCCCTCATGTTTAACTTTTAAAGTGTTCTAAATTTTATGAGTTGTTTCACGTATAGAGATAATATTGATTTCATTTCTTCCTAATATACAAAATAGGATATGTATGACCCTACTATTCGAGAGAATTAATTTCTTATCTTGAAGTTACTATTCCTCCTTTAATATAGGTACCCTTTGTTATCAACAATTTTCTTAGGAATAAAGAGACCATTTGAAACTATTTCCCATAGGTTAAGACTTTCGACTATTAAGAAAAACCTTATCATAATTTTCCATTATAGGTAACCATTGCCATCAAAGAAAGGCTCTTTACTAATACTTTGTCCCTCTTAAATGATGATGATGATTTCCCTAAATATGACATTGTGTTCTTTCCTATATGATTTTATTAGAAATGCTAACCTAATAAACCTATTTTGATACCACTTTTAGTCTCTGATGGCACCCAAGAGGGGGGTGAATTAGATGTTTATAAAATTCAACAATTTTTGTAACCACTAAACTCAATATAACAACAATCAATAGATATCTTATAAAAGAATTGCCTAACATTAACCAATCTAATAATTGAATAATAATTTGAAAATAATAGGAAAGAGAGAATGCAAATCGATTTATAGTTTTTTTTTTAAATCCTTGCCTACATCCACTTATAAGACTATTTTTGAAATTCCATTATAATTCTTCTTTCAAAGTGAAGAATAACTTTTGTACAATATTTGTCATCATAGAGGAACCTTTTTACAATCTTCCTTCATAGTGAAATGGAACACCCCCAAGTACAATAATATAATGTCCTAACCAAATCTTACAACTCAAAATACATCACTTTATTACTTGATATCTCCAAAGAGGCTCATTCATATAATATAAGACAATGATGCTCAAATAATTGAAAAATACTTAGAAATGTGTGTAAAAGATGCTCAAATACTTATTTGTGCAAGATCAAATGAGACAAAAATATATTTGTAAGGTTTTGGGACCTCTATTAGCTATTGAAGTCAAAAGCTAGTCATTACAATAGTTAATTATAGAGCATTACTTGACCAGGTAAACTAGTATGTAATGAATATACCGATTCACTAGTCGTTGAGATATTGATTAACTAATAGGCATATTGTTTGACCAATATGGTATATTGATCAATCAATACATTAACCAATGTTACGATAAACTCTCAAAACATCAAATTTAATAACTTTAACTTATATTGGTTGACCACTAACCTATATAAGTTTATCAGTCCCCTAAAAATGTGATTTTAATAACTGCAAATGTTTCAACTCATTTTGTTCAATGTAATTCTAATTTAAACACTTTTTGAAATATCCCTAAAGAGTGTTTGAAATATTAAGAGGCTTTTTTATTAAAACCAAAAGCTTCAATGCCTTTTGATGAACGAAAAGGCCTATGTAATAAACTGATATGAAATGCTTATACATAGTGAGCCTTTTGGATTATCAAATTGACTAAATGATATTACAATTATCATCAAACTAAAGAATGACCTTGATGTTCCTTCACTTTGTAAGCTGCAAACTCATTTCTTCTTTTATCAGCTTCATAAACTATCTTCTTGAATTTATAACTCTATCTTTTCTTTATATTCTTTCTCATCAAGAGTATAAACTCATTAATAGTACTTATATTTTGTTGTCATTAAACATCAACTAGAATCTCCTTATTGAACCATTTACTATAAGCAAATCATCTAAGTATTATAATTTATTCCAGAGTGATAAAAATCATTCTCAAATCTCAAGTTCTTAACCAGAAGTTTATTCCATTAAGATAAAATCATCCTCAAATCTCAACCAGTAATTCTCAAAAGTTAGATTGCTAACACTTAACTAGATAAAAAAATTTCTTACTATAAAACCATCATTTTAAAGATGAAAATTAAAAGCCAAGCCACAAGTCCATATAACCCAATGGCCCTAATATGAAGACAGAGTTGAAGACTAAAAATTTGAGTAAAGGATTGAGTAGTTGCGATGACAGTGAGGACTAAGGGGATAATATGATTACGGTATTAGTTTATGCCCTATAGCCAATCAATTAGTTATAGTTTAGTGACAAAATAATTTAAAGGTGTTCTTCATCTTGTACATGTTTATATGTATATGATAAAGTCCATGAGATAATAATACATTGAAAATGAGATTATAATTATGTTATTCATATTGCTTTTATATATTATCCCTAAATTTGTTATAGCCATTGTTCTATTAAGATTGAACATTAATAAAACGTTAAAAGACTAGCACATGTTATGTTTTTACTTATAAAGGAAATAATCAATTTCATAGACTAAATTATGGAGATATTTAAACAAATTTGTTAGTGCTTGATGAAGAAAAAGTTCACTAAATTGATCCAATCAAAGAAATCAATTTGGAACATTACTTATATGTTTATGGAAATTCTCATTGTGATAATTATATAAGTGATCCTTTGAATTAAGGTCTCCATAGTTATCTTGTACAGGAATTTCTATGTTTTGATACTATTTATGACATATTCTAATCATGGATAGCTCATTAGGTAGTCATTGGATGTAGCCGAAAATATATGGAGATAGTTGAGTGATCAAGATAGGATTCATTACCCTAAAATAATTAGGGAGAATATTTTGCTGTTTTCAATTAGTATTGATTTAAGAATTCCTTAGCCAAGGTAGAACGATATTTTGTAAATAGTTTACAAATGCCATTAATTGAATCTATAGCATATGATGGAGAACTAATGTGATTAGATTTAAAATAGAGTAGACATTAATTCGATGCTTTATGTCTAATCAGAATATTGTATGATGAAATGATTGAATTATACGGAAAAAAATCATGCATAGAAAGGTTAGTTAAAACCACTTTGACATTTATAAATATTTGGGTGGTCATGATGTGTTGCTAGATGTCAATCTTGATCTATGATATAAATTGTTAAATTAGAGACTTAAAGATAAATTAAAAGGATTTTTACTTTATCTAATTTTAATTATAAACTAGAATTATAAGTTATAATCATTGCTGATATATTTGAGAACTTAATGGGTCTCACATAAAAAACAGGTTGAAGAAAGCAAAGATATTTAAATAAAATTAGACTTGATTGTAAAGTTCAAAAACTTTTATCATTAAATATGAGATATTTAATAAATAAGGATCAATATGAGATATTGGATTTTATTTGGACATAATTGATATCTAATTAGAATTATTTGTAATTGTAATTAAATTTTAATTGAAATTAAATTTTAGTTTCAATTAAATTACTAAAATATCCTAAACTTATTATCAATAAGCTTAATCTCTAATAAAGGTAATACTTCTTGCTTAACCCTCTCTGTAAGAGAGGTTTCAGAGTTCTCTCAACCTGTTATGGAAATACCGTTAGAAGTCGAACACTTGTGCGACTACGGCGGTTGAGATGAGTCAGTCTTGGAAACCATTCGAAGAATATGACAAAAATATGATCAAGCTTCGAAAGAAGGTTCAAATTAAGATTCATGATTTATTATGATTCATGCTTTAATCATTTTATAAAATTAAATAATCTTGATTTTTGGGAAATCAAAATACGAAAAAGTTTTACAATTATTTCATTATGGTCGAGAGTTGATCTTGTCCTAATTTCCCAACAATGATATCAAAGCTGATCTTTAATTTTATAATTTCATTAAATTGTTTAATTGTTATTGATCTTGAATTTTGGAACTGAAATTAAAGCCCTAAAAATCATATTTAGATCTGATTAATTTCTAAAAGGTTTAGACTAAAATTTCGTAGAACCTTAGATCTGTCAATATGATTAATAATTGTTTAAAAGTTAAACAATATATTAAACAATACTTGAATAAGGACCCCAGAAATCCGGATTAGAAATTCTGGATATTGCAATAAGTTATCAAATTTTTAAAAACCTAAAACAAACTATAGGTTTATGAAACCCAATTGAATGAAATATGAAATTGTTGGAGAACCTTGACTATAATGGTTGGTTTTTCAGGCAAGTGGATATAATGTCGCGGTAGTTGGAAAAAGCTGTCTATATTTTTGGTTCGTAAAATTTTGCCTTGTTGCCTGCAGTTTGGTTGTATTTTGGGCTAGAGATTATGGCTAGAAAAATGGAATAAGGTGAGGAAGAAGCCATTGTAAATGACATCGCGCAAAGGCAACAACTCACCAACTGCCTAGAAACGACATTGAGCAAGGAGAGCAGCGTGGAGGAGCTGTCGATGATGAAATAACTGACAGCGATTGCGGCTGGAGAAAGAAAAAGCAAGCGATGAGTGGCAAAGCAAGGATAGCCAGCATTGGACTATTGGTGGTTGCAGCTGACGACGTCCAATGAAGGTGGCTTGCAAGCTATAGTGTTGTAGCTGCTAGGCTGATAGTGGCAACTGCAACATATTGGCTGCTAGGGTTTGTGAAATTAGGGTTTATAGAACATGAACAAGGGTTGTGTTTATTCTAAGGTTAGAATACGGGATATTTGACAACTAAAATTTTAAAGTAAATTTAAAACCAAACAAAATTATTTTAAATATGAAATAATGTATTCCTAATACCCATTTTTAAACATATTTTAAAAAGATTTTTAAAATTAAAATTCACTTCTAAAGAATTAAAACAATCATTTTTCTTAATAAGATTACGATTAATAATTATATTGATTCCTAATTAATTTTAAAAAAATAGTTTCTGAAATTAGAATTAATTAGTTTTAGTTAGATTGAAATTAATTAATTAGACTCTTTAAATTTAAGAAAATAATTTTCTTAAGTAATTAAGAAAATAATTTTCTTAATTAGTATGAGATATCAAAAAGGTCGAATATAATCTTACAGACCTATTAAATAAATTGTTTGTTTCAATGTATACTTATAGGAGAATGGTTCTTAATGATGAATAGTGGGAGTAAAATGAAAATTGAAATATTTAAATCTCATGATAGTACATCCAATTGGAACTATTGTCTTTGTTGATACATTTAATGTATAGTTGAGACATTGAAAGATTCTACAAGAAGGTTAGTGTGAGTATAGTTGTCCTCTTCAGTGAGAGTATGTATAGATATATTACTCATAGAGAACAACACTTTTAATTTTCAATTGTTGAAATATAATTATCCAAGAACAACTCTTGTTAGATAAGAAAAGGTAACAACTTAATTCTAGGAATTAAATCTATGGAGATAGATTAGAAGTTGTTCACCTATTTTAAGTCTAAGTACATAGATAATGTACTAAAGATTTTTAGTATTTGAGATTGATACTTATGAAGTATTAAAGATATCCATTATTCTAAGTATGAGTTGATATTTGAATTCAAGGAAATAAAGATATTTACTTTAGAAGTAAATCCTAATTAAGGTCTATTTTACTTAAGAACAATATCATTCAAGATTGGAAACATTCCAATGTAGCAATGGTTACTAATTAAGCCATAATACATTTTTTTATTTAGTGAAAATGATTGATTAGATCAATAAGTTCTTTAATGAACTTGATATAGTTCTTTACATTATTTAAGACAGTAACGTACTATGGAACATTAGAGTCATTGGACATGTCAAATGAACTAACGTCTCATCAAAGATTCAACAATGTATTTAAGAAAGTTTTCTGAATTATGATGATAATTAAGATAGAAGTTGTAAGATTTTGTCTCATTAAGCCATTGTCGCAGTAGTAGCATGATCGTCATATGGTGATATGGTATATGATATTTAAACGATTGGATTAGTGCAAGTGAGAGATTGCCAGTTTATGCCCTACAACCAATCGGTTTAATTGTAGTTTAATGACAATTATTTAAAGGCATTCTTTATCTTATAAATGTTTAGATGTACATAATAAAGTTCATACGATAATTACACATTGCAAATTAAATTATAATGAGATTATTATTATGAGATTCATATTGCATTTATGTATTATCCCTAAATTATTCCTAGTCATCGTTTTATTAAGACTGGACATCAATAGAACATAAAAAGGCTAGCACACATTATATTTTTTCCTAAGAAGGAAGTATTCAATCTCATAAACTAAAGTATAGAGATACTTAAACAAACGTATAGGTGATTGTTAGAGAACAAGTTCACTGAACTAACCCGACATGAAAAATCTATTTGAACATTACTTCTATGTCTATGGAATTCTCATTTTGATGATTATATAAGTGATCCTTTGACTTGAAGTCTCGAAACTCATCTTCTATAGAAATTGCTATGTTTTGATATTACTTGCGACCTATTTAATCATTGGTCGTTCAGTCAGTAGTTATTAGATGTAACATAAACTATATGAAGGTAGTTGAGTGATCAAGATAGAATTCATCACCCTAAAGTAATCAGGGAGAATGTTTTGTTGCTTTCGATTAGTATTGATTTTGGAAATCCTTGGCCAAGGTGAAATTGCATTTTGTAAATAATTTACAAATGCCATTAATTGAATCAATAGCTAATGGCGGAGAATTAATATGAATGTACTCAAAATAGAGTAGACATTAATTTCATATTCTATGTCTAATCGAAATTTTGTATAAAGAAATGAATGAATTATACAGAAAAATCATGAACGGAAAGGATAGTCTAAATCACTTTGACATTAGGTGATCATGATGTATTGTTAGACGTTAATCTTGATCTATGATTATAAATTGTTTAATTGGGAATTAAAGATAAATTAAAAGGAATTAAAATTTATCTAATTTTAATTATAAATTAAAGTTAAAATTAATAATTATTGCCAACATATTTAAGAACCTAATCAGTTTTATATAAAGAACAGGTTAAAGAAAGCAAAGATATTTCAATAACAACTGATCCTAGGTGAAAATTTCGATACTAGCCGGTATTAATATAGGATATTTTGTTCCATTTTTCAGAACGATATTCGCATCATTAACAGCGTTAGGATTTAAGAAAAGAAAAAAAAACAATTAAATCCCTCGTATTGATTAATATTTTTAATTAGTGTCAGTGAGTGCCAACCAAAAGTACTAATACTAACCAATATCTTAACCCGATACGAAGTGAATTGTCTTGAGGTACTGTCTATATGCTTTGCACAGAAGATTTTTCCGTACTAGCTGCTGCCACGGAAACGGCTGTACTTCAGCTGAAAGCCTGAAACTCTTAAAAGGAATATTTGGTGTCTTTCTGGTGAAGCAATCGTAATAAGGAGTGAGAAATACACGGAGTAAATGCAAGGTTACCAATGCGGGGCATGTGGAAACCCAATAAATGCACTATTTTCCACGTTCAAAGCGGATCCTACAGCACTAGTAGTAATACACCGTCATTTTCTTGGGAGCCAAACAACAGCATAGAAAAAGGTAAAAGTCCGCATTCCTCGGTGGTACAAAAGAGACCAAACTATCAATTGAATAATTGGACACAGACTAAGAATTTATAAAGCTTGATGGCATGTATCTCCACTCTCCCTATTACTAACATTACTTTTTGTCTTTTCTATTTGGATGGATTAACATAAAATTTCTATATTCGCATCGATTTTGGGGCTTTGGATGAATTAATGGCAGACATTCCTTGTTTTTTAATTATTATTATCATCTTGCTTTACCCTAATCTCTACTTTTATGTACAAAGTCATCCCTACACCAACTTCAAAAATAATTATATAAATACAAACATTTAGAGAACTTGTTGCAATCGTTTTGTTTTGCTGGTATGGATACTCGATTGGTACAAGAAATCAATAGATATAGAATATTCAATGTTGAATAGGCATGAATACCAAAGAACTTGAGAGGCATATTATAGGCTCTCTACTAGTCAAATCAAAGTATTCTTTGTTTAGTAAATCCAATTAAAACAAGCAAACCAAGTCTAAAAGTATGTGATTCCACGTTTTGGAGGAGTATAAGTTCCTAATTGTTGACTTGGTATGCTATGAATGTCGGATCTCAACAAAAAAACACATAAACTGATGTAGATATAATCAATTTGCTTACGGTCTTGGCCAAAGTCTGGTTCTTGTAACACAAGTCTAAACTCTCTGTCTCATTCGTCTTAAATATTGTATATGGCCAAAGTCTGATTCTTGTAACACTAAGTCTAAACTCTCTGTCACATGCGGCTTAAATAATGTATCTCCTTATCAAATCCAAATCTAACCTATTTCATGTCCAAGTAAAAATCTAATTTTACTCGTATGTATCAAGAATTGTTTATCCTTTCAAATCCCAATATAATATCATATATTCCAATTTGGTACTCTCACTTAATCAACATATCGCATGTCTTTTCCAATTACTAGTTTAAAGACGGCAAGTTTTAGAGTAACTAATCAGATTATTCTGTTATGACTATAAGGTCATAGGTTTAAGTCATTGAAATAGTTTCTTTATAAAAATACAAAAAGGAAACTCAGCCCTCTTAAAGCAGAGAGCCTTGTGTGAAGGAAATTTTAACACGAAATTACAGATTAATTCTATAATTAATCAACACGATTAATTAACCCTAAGATTGCAACATACTAGATTCAATAATTGAATGGATAAATACCTTAAAATTGAGGAACAATTGAATCCATTGTTATTTTTGTGAAGCGAAGCGACAAAGGTACAGAGGATTGACTACTGTTATTCCGAACCCTGATTAGAAAACCTGTACAGTTCTCAATGGGACGACTGTATTTAGGGGGCGTTTAGTTTGAGCACGGAGTTGAGTATGGATATGGGTATAATAGTAGAAGAGAATGAGAATGGGTATGAAAAACAAAAAAATGATGTTTGGTTTGTAACTTGGGTTTCTGTATTAATACCAATAATGTTGTTTGGTTTGTTGCATTAATGG
>JAOSBL010000007.1:2900764-2912284 GCA_027568915.1 Erythroxylum roraimae
AAATTGCTTATGTGGGGGAGGGGTATAAATAGTAACCACTAGATTGGAATGAAAACTTGATACCCACCCCCTTTGGAAGGTTTAGTAGATTTCTAAATTTAATGGAATCAATCTATTCCCTTGGAATTGAAAACCTCAAAGCAAACACTATTTTTTACAATTATTTCATTCCTTCATTCTCAAACCCTCAAACCAAACGCCCCCTTAAAGTTGGCTAGTAGTAAGGCCTCCTGTGCATTACAATACATGAGTCAAGTCTACCCATTATAGCAGGCCCATGAATACAGACTCAATGACTCATATGAGAGAAATACCATTGACATCTAATTAATCAGGGCTTGTACAAAATTATATTTATTATGCTAGTCCACAAAATAATGATAAAATTCTATCATTGTGCACTAGGAGTACTCATGTAAATAATATGATTCCACACTACTTTACATGTTTACTCTCGGATTCCAAATAATAACAACTAAAGGATCGATACCAATTCCAAGGTAGTAGGTAGTAATAAGAAAATATGCATTAGTTCTACCCAATAATTTTATTTAAGCAAATTCTTGTTCTATTAAAGTTTTACTTTAACCCAAGGAGTGTGATCGAGTGGAAGAGACTCATCCATACTTAATCAAAGATCAGAGGTTCGATCCTTAGTTTTGGGTATAGAGCAGCTTTAAATCTTTGGGCCAGCTGTCCCACCCTGTGAAGTGCCTACAAACCAGCGAGGGGATTAATCACTGAGTCCACCGGTAAATACCCTGGTTTAGACCCCAAAACAAAAAGTTTCACTCTATTTAAAGAATAAGTTATAACTAAGGGCTTATAATCGTGAAGCAGCATGGCAACATTTTTCTTTAAAAGATGATTTAATACAATGGAATCAGATAAAAGATGATTTAATATAATGGAATCAGATCCGTACCTTAAGTTTTGAAGACAACGTAAAGCTATTAAATTGGTTATTTATATTTGATGGTCGTCGTCCTCATCGTTATCAAAGAATTTCTATACATGAAGGAGACATTAGCAGTACAGATGCATATATAGTCATACCGAAAGACGGAAGAGGTATATCTATGTTGTTGGCATTTAATACAAGTAATGACCCACAACATTTGTGAGAGTTACATTTGTCTACCTTTTTTCTTTCCTTTTGTAATTGGTCAAATGTACTCCCATCATGTACATATCTGCGTATGTACAATATTTTAAACATAAATTTGCAACTTATTCGGATTACTTGGTTCTTGCCTTTACAAATTATGGGAGAAAAAGAATGTGAGATGTTACAAGCTAGGGAGTTGAAAAACCCATTCGTCAGCTAAGTACTGAAATTATTCTAACCAGCTTATACTGACCATTCAAGAAAAATCAAAACTTTACTGATGTCAAAGCAAACAAAATAAAGTTCATGTGTGAATAATTCAGGTTACTCTTATAGTGATGACAACTAAATACACATATGAAACATAAAATCAAATGACATTTGAATAAATTTAGAGTGAAAGATTGAATTAAAAAATTTATACAAAGCAAGCGCTACTAGTAAATTGTAACTTGTTGTTTAATTTAATTTTTTTAAACATTTTTAGAGATTTATATGTAGTTAAATCTATGTTGACTCCTTCGATCATATGGACACCTACAACTAATCTGTAACACCCCCTATACGAAGCTTACAACCACCCACATACATGACAACCAAATTCCTGTACAAACAATCATGCCATATATTTTTATTTATTTATGGGGACTGTCATCATACATTTGTCTATTCAATGTTGTACATATATATATTACAAAATTTCATATCACTTTTATCATTTAAGAGTAATATTACATCTTTTCATTTACATGATAATCTAAAAGAAATATTACATATAACTTAAATTCTTAATTACAAACTGTTACATATACAATCATCTTTAACCAAAAAGATACAACCCAAAAGTATATTTATTACTAACGGTTGGCCTTGGTCCCTGGAGATGATCCCTGTACCTCACTCTTATTACTTGGACCTATACGGACTAACACCTGTGTTAAGCTTGAAAGCTTAGTGGGGAAACACTTAGTTTAGATAACTACTCGAAGCAATCATTTGCCAAGCACATACATTCATAAATATCACAAAAATTTCATAATGCAAATATGCTTCAATGTATTATTTATATATCGTAAATTTACATTTATAAGTCAAATATTGATATTTAACGTTCATTAATACAAATTATCAATACAACTGCTCATCATTACAAATCATCAATACAATCAATACAAATGCTCATCAATACTAGTTATCATATTGTATTTCTTATTTATAACTGTTTAATTTACTTTCTATATTAGGCCTGCACGTTCCTATAGGTGTGGATAACAAGAGCTATGGATATCCGAAAATATCAAACTGTAGATACGTGAAAGTATCAAACTATAGATACCAGAAGGTATCAAACTGTAGATACCCAAAGGTATCGAACTATAGGTACCCAAAGGTATCGAACTATAGAGACACTATAGTCTCGAAATGAAGGCACCATTAGTATCAAACTGTAGTAGCTGTAATGTAACCATATAGGCATACCTATCTATTTACCACTAAGACAATAAAGCAGGTACTATAACATTTTTCCTTTAACCATTTGTTAATTTCATAACTCATATATTGACAAATCATACGATATTCATTTGAAATCATAAAATCTGTATTTGTTTTCATACATGCAAGTCATAACTTACCATCATTAGAAGGATATCAAAATCATACTTGTATAATTATATTATACGTATTATTATTATTATTATTATTATTATTATTATATATACCTTTCGCATACATTATGATCAATCTTAAATTTCAACGTTTATTCACTCACTTCACATATGGTAAGTCACATTTTATTTATTTCTAAGTGTTTACAAAGTTTCATAAACATTTGAAAAGGTTCGGATATGATTCGGTAAAAATTAGAAACGAAAACAAACTCAAAATAGTGCAATTTCCTTCCCATCATTTCCCCTACTTAGAATTCATACCTCCACTTTTTTTTGTAATTTTCACATAGCAAATGTTCAAATTAAGTTTTTAGATCTTCTAGACATTTGTTCCCATATATCTCTAGTTTCCATAACATAAAATATCTGGCCATTTAGACAGATAAATCATGAAAAATGCACCAAACATCATAAGCTACTCTAACACAGGGGCAGCATCTGGTCACCATTTTCAATCTCAAATTCCAATGTCATTTAGCTAGACTTAGGTTAGGGTCTCTTCTAGATATTTTTATTTCTATGTCTTAAGTTTAATCTAAAATTAAAATAACCCAATTTAGAGGTCTGTAGGCCTTGTTATGGCCAAAACAATGAGATTAGTTCAAACAAAGCTAAGGCAGAATTTCATTACACGTTACTCTCTTGTCATATTCAACCAATTACATGAAAAGTAACACCAAATTAACACCAAGATACTATTCCAACAACCATTCCATATCCAAATTAATCTCTGTATCTATTCAAACATACAAAAACAGAAATTAAACTAAGTGTAATCCCAAACCTTAAAATCGATCAATTAGCTCTTCTAATACTTTTCCTTCTCTTCTCCTTTACCTGTACTTGATTCACCAACTACAAATACATATCCCAATCCCAATTCCAACCTTATAATTCGATCTTCATGAGAAAAGCAAGAAAAGATAAAGATGAAGAGAAAAACCACTAACTTTTACCTTAATTTCCACCTAGGATTAGCTTGATTCCTTACATACAAAATGATGTGATGAAGAAGATGAAATGGAAAGAAAATGAGAAAAGGAAAATTTGGCATTCAAAACCCTAAATCCATGTCCCTCTCTCCTCTCTTACATTTCCATTTCATGACACAAATGTTTCAATCCTATTGGACACACATGCTTTAATCATATTGGTCACACATGCTTTAATCCTATTGGTCCATGTGTTGATTTTAGGAAAATTGTACATTTGGTCCTTCTTCTTCTTTTAATTCCCACATTGGCATATAATCTCATCAATTAATTTCATTCTCGTCCATATTTCATGCCTAAGTATGTATGCCCATGTCGAAATGAACAAATTACCAATTTACCCATGTCTTTTACATTACCATTATGTCCCTTACTACACTTAGATGCACATAATTCTTTATGTTCACTTCTTAATACGCCCTAAACATATTATAATATTTCTAGGGTATATGTTAGGGCCTTACATAATCCTTCAACTTTATTGTGACTCATAAGCTTCAACGTCTCCAATGCTTTAGTAAGTGCCAGCTAAAAGCTATCATTTCAAAGTAACTCCATTGAATGGATCATTATGCTTATATCTCCTTAAGAAGGCCCAACACTCCCTTAAGTTGATTCCTTTGGTACTATAGTATTTATGATGTTTAGGAATACATCCCTAAAGGGGTAAATTGTGAATCTAACAAAAATCTTGGAAGACTTTTTAAATATAGTTAAGGAGAAAGAAAATTAAATGGATTATATAATGAACATGCTATAACAAAATGGAGGCAAAAGGGACTGATGATCTTCAAGCTAGCATCTAATAGTGAAAAAGTTCCATAAACACTTTGTAGAGATTGGTATAACCAAAATCATTATAGAACCATTGAAGATACTGTAATAAAAAAAGTTGTTTCTGCATCACAAATTTGAGAGCTCGTAAAAAAGGTGGCCAAAGACCAAACTAAATGTTCTAATTTACAATTTACATGCATGCTAAGCCATAATGTTGGCATTGACAATTTGAAGATGTTTTCAAGTTACAAATGCCAAAGTTCCAAATTTTTGATGATAAAGGGAACTTAAGGCAACATATCACCCACTTTATGATAACATGTAATAATGTTGGAACGAATGATGATTTTATGGTTAAGCAATTCATTCTTTTACTTAAGGAAATGCTTTTGGTGGCCTCGAAGTAAGCTCCGTTGATAATTTGGAACAACTTGAGCCATAATTTTTTAACGACTTAAATTCTAGGTGTATTGTTAGTATGACTGAATTAAAAAATAAACAAAAAATGAATTGGTTGTTGAATACATCAATATAAAAAGGGATTTAAGCCTCAATTACAAAGATCAAATATTTCAAGCATCGTTTCTTGACATGTATACTTAATCCATGCATTGGAGAAATGATTACATCCTACAAAATATAAGGCTAAAGTCTTTTACGACAGTAATTCACACACATGACATAGAGTTAAGAATTATTATAGCTAGTCAACAAATGCAACTGGCTCAAGATTCTAAGAATACTAAAGAAAACAAAATAAAAAGTACACAATGGGTAAGTATTCTCTAAATAAAAGTAAACAAATTATAGTTGCGAGCAAGACATCATTAAAGTTCACCTTAAAAAGTGAAGCATACAGGAGGAAGAAAGAAAGAATATTAGAGAGTTGCCTAGAAGCTGAATTAGTTAAACTGCTTTAGATAAAAAGACTAAAGGAGATTAATAAGGTAGATGGTTTGAAGTACTCTAGATTTCATGAATTGATAAACCATTATGTCGAAAAGCACTTTGTCCTTAAGGACAACACCACAGAGTTGTAAAGAAATATGGTGATTGTCTTCGATAATAAAGTTAAAATCTCTAACTTGACTACTATTCAAAAATCAAAAATGACAGCCACTCACATAACTTCAATGAGGACATTAAGATTGTTTGATCTTATAAAAATAACATGGATTCCAATCAATGATAGTATTATACTTGAAATTACTCAAGTTCCTACGGTCAAAAGCTTATATTCTTGGGTGCTCCGAGAGCTGGTAACTCTTCAGCTGATGCACCTTGAGCGCAATTCTTGCTATATGGGAGTTTTTGGTTGAGCCCCTTCTGTGTTTGGTTTAGTCTTTCGGGGGTTAGGTTTTGCTGTTGTTTGCGTTGTATTCCCTTTTTAGTCCCTATTGTGGTAGTCTGTTAGTGTGTTGTTGTTGTGTCCTTTGGCTCTTCGCTAGGCAGGGCTATTTTTTTTGCTGTGATTTTTTGCTCGGTATTGAGGTTTTCCCCCTTGCTTGTACTTTATTATTCTTTTATTCTAATTTTTATCTACTTACTGATTTCCCAAAAAAAAAAAAAACTTATAAGACGATGATTTGGAAAAAGGAAGAACTTTGGTCACTTCCAAAAGGTGTTGCATAAATAAATATCCTATCATCAAATTGTTTAGAACTTTTATAAATCAGGCAAATATGCCCTAATTAAACCTCTTTCGTATGTTTTCTCGAATGAATTGGAAAGCCCATAAATTATGTCTTTCATACATCATATTTAAATTAGGCATATAATATCATATGACCTTTTAACAAGTTATTAAATATACCTTAACCTTTATTTTATAATATTGCATATTATGAATTATCAAAAATATGCATTGATGCATGTGATTTTAGTATTGGCAATAATATAACTTAAAAGTGTTAGTTTTGAGAATCATGTTCACAATATTGTTTAGGCATTTACAAAATTTACCAATATTTGGACCTAATTTTTAATATTTTTAAACTTTACAGTAGGATAAACAAATAATTTCATTTTCATATATTTTATTAAAAATTCATTATATTATTCTTAACACTTGTACAAATTTTTAGGTTAAAATTACAATTACTAAATTTCTTAGAGAGATAGCATATCAACACAAATAAGTTTCATTAGTCACTAAAATATATATATATATGTATACACCAATCACACAATGAAATTTGGCATCTAAATTAATGACATGAATACTTTAAGGCCTATGTAAATAAGGGGTCATGATATAGGAGAAGAAAGGGGGAAAAAATGAGAACCGTCTTAAAACTTTATTACAATTTTACAAGAACTTTTTCTTTTCACTCGAAATTTTTATCAAGTTTAGAAAGAGAAAGACTGAAACTCTTAACTTATATTATTAATCATTCAAGACATTAAAACTCTAGCGAGTTTCCAATGAATAAGTTAAAGCTCACATAATAACACATTAGAGTAACTCTCGATGATTATGATAAATAAAATACATTTTGTACATAAATGAAATTCTCACAAAGTTAAAACTAAAAGATTGATCAATTTAATTTAACTTTGTAACATGTTTTCTGTTGGGAAATTAAGGCAGGATCCGACCCCAACCTTAGTAAAATAATTACAAAATTTTTCGTGTTTTGATTTGCTGAAAACCAAGATCATTTTAATTCTATAAAATGATTAAAAAATAAATTATAATAAAGTATAAATCCTAATTTGTACCTTATTCCAAAGTTTGATCATTTACTTATTATTTCCTTTGAACCGTTTCCAAAACTGACTCATCTCAACCACTATAGTTGCACAAGTGTCTGACTTTTAATGGTATCTACATAATAGATTGAGGGAACTATGAAACTCTTACAAAGAGGGTTAAGTAAGAAGTGCTAGCATCATTAGGGCTTAAGCTTATTTATAATAAGTTTTGAAAATTTTAAAAATCTAATTGAAATTAAATTCTAATGTTAATTAAACTTAATTATAATTATAATTAATTCTAATAAATACTAATTATGTCTGAATAAGATCTAATATTTCATATTGATCCTTATTTATTAAATATCTCATATTTAATTATAAAGTTTCTCAAACTTTATAATCAAGTCTAACTTGATTAAAATATCTTTTCTCTCTTCAATCCGTTATTTATGTGAGACCCATTAGGTTCCTAAATATATTGGTAATGAATACAAATTATAATCTTAAATTATATTTATATTAGATAAATTGAACTCATTTAATTTATGTTTAATTCTCTAATTAAATAATTTATATCTATAGACTAAGATTGGCGTATAGCAACATATCATGACCACCCAAATAATTAGGAATGTCAAAGTAGTTTTGACTAACCTTTCTATGCATTATTTTTCTATAGAATTTAATAATTTCATTATACCATGTTTCGATTAGACATAGAGCATGAAATTAATATCTACTATAATTTGAGTCTAACCATATTAGTTATTTGTCATTAGCTATTCGTTCAATTAATGACATTTGTAAACTATTTACAAAACGTCCTTGGCCAAGGATTTCTCGAATCAATACTAATTGAGAACATTCTCCATAAATACTATCGAATGAGCTATCCATGATTGGAATAAGTCATAAATAGTATCAAAACATAGTAATCCTTATGCAAGATAACGTTACGTTAGAGATTTCAAGTCAAATGATCATTATACAATCATCACAATAAGAATTTCCATAGACATACAAGTAATGTTTCAAATGGATTTCTCATATCGGGTCAGTTTAGTGAGCTTGTTCTCTAACAAGCACCCACACGTTTGTTTAAGTATCTCCATACTTTAACCTATGAGATCAAATACTTTCTTCATAAGGAAAAATATAACGTATGCATATTTTTTTATATTCTATTAATGTCCAGTTTTAATAAAACACGACTAGGAATAATTTATGGATAATACATAAATGCAATATAACGTATGCTAGTTTTTTTTATATAATATTAATGTCCAATTTTAATAAAATACAGTTAAGAATAATTTAGGAATAATACATAAAAGTAATATAAGTATCGTAAGTATAATTAATACATAAATGTAATATAAATATCATAAGTATAATCTTAGTATAATTTCACTTGTAATGTGTAATTATTTTATAAACTTTATCATATATATCTAAATATGTATAAGATGAAAGATATTTTTAAATTATTTTGTCACTAAATTACGATCAATCGACTAGCTGGAGAGTATAAACCAACATTTCCTATTTGTAGGAACTTCAAAGATAAAATTTTGTGTCTAATTATATATGTAATTGACAATCAATTTGGCCTTAGTTTGCAGGGAAATGGTCAATGGGCTGGCGGCATCCCATTCCCGGAAATAACAATTACACAATTTTATTTAAGATGCTCATATGTATAGAAAAACTTATATTTGAATAGTACTGAAGGAAATAAGAATACACGTCACTTATATTAAAATTCACTACAAACCAGTGTTTTAAAATTCAGACCGGCCATTGAACCGAAAGCTTTACTGGTCACCAGTTTGACCGGTTCGACCGGTTCAACCACCGGTCAAACCGGTGTAACGTCATAATTATGTAATAATTATATTTAATTATATATAATATTAATAATATTAAAAAAAATAAAAAAAATATACCAAAAAAAAAATAAAAATTTTATTGAACCAATGGTAGGACCGGTCAGACTGGACCGATTCGACCGGTCAATTGACCGGTTTTGACCGGTTCTCACTGATTCAATTGAGAACCGGTTTTAAGGGTGAACCGGACCGGATAGCCGACAGGTCACGGTTGAACCGGTCGGACCAGCCGGTCCTGTCCGGTTTCTAAAACTATGCTACAAACTAAATCTTCGTAAATTCATGTGTTTTAACCCAAGGGTATGGTTGAATGGAAGGGATTCATTCATCTTTAACCAAAGGTCAGAGGTTCGATCCTTGGCTTTGGGTATAAAGCAGCCTTAAATTCTTGGGCTAGTTGTCCCACCCTATAAGATGCCTATAAATCAACGAAGAGATTAATCACTAGATCCGCCAATGAATACCCTAATCTAAGAAGAAAAAAAAAATTCATGCGTTTTAAAGCGGAACCTACAGCTATTGTATACATGCAAAAAAAGCAGGAGCTTGCTCAATTTAATAAATCACATAAAGATGAAAGATGTTGGGGTCTAAGAGTCCATCGCTCCTTAAGCTATGGCTCATAGCGTGGGAGCTGCCTCTTTGCCTTTGAATAAGATTACTCGCTTTCTATCTCTCCTTTTCCTAGTCAAAGATATAGAGATAACAGATTTCCCTTTCAAAAAGCTAGACTTATAAACAAGGTCAAAGCTCACAGCTAAAGACCAGAAAAGTTGTACCCTTTTTTTTTTTCTTTTTCAAATGTAGGTGAAGGCTTGTGGGAATGGAACTCCAAATACAAAGGCAATTAACAGTAGTTTTTAAAATGAAGCAAGAACTAGGGAGGAAGAAACCCACCAAGAAGACTTGGACTAGGTAAAAATCACCCACCAACTTATCATCTATCATCTATTACTATTACAAAAAAAGGAGTTGGAAGTCTTGTTATTAAATTTTCTTCTTTTTCTTTCCTTCCTGTGCATTTATTAGACTGAAACCGCGTTTTGCACCAACTCTAAGTCTTCAAAGTCTAAATCTTGAATCCGAGATGAGACTTGAAGAACTCCCAAAGACTACACCTTTACCATTCGTTTCTCTTTCTTCTTTTCCCTTACGTTATTCTTAAATACATACAACATCAAACATTAAACATGCTTTCATCTTCTTTCATTGTCCTCCTGTAGATCATTTCCTCTTCTCCAAGCTTCATTTTTTTTTTGTAAAATTTTTTTCTTTTGGTTTCCGGGTGTCTGGTTTTGTTTTTTAAGTTCCTGGAAAGCTCTGAAACTGAGTTAAAAATTTTGATCGTCTGGGTTTTCTCGGGTTTGCTTTGGTGTTTTATTTTGATGTGGGATTTTCTCGCTGACCAAACAAGAAATACTTATTGCTATGGTGCCCAAGTTCTCTCTTTTACTTTTCCTTGTCTTTCTGTTTGCTGGAGCTTTTGAAACTATTGTTGGGATCCATGACAGCAGAAAGAATCTGAACACCAATCTCTCATCTCTTTCCAGTATTGAATTGCCTGTCCACATGAGCTTCAATGCAGTTTCTTCATCTTCAATGAACACTAATTGTGGTCTCTCGACTTCAAAGGAAGCCGACCAGAAATCACAAACAACAGCAACGGAAGACGCAGCAGAAGAAGACTGTGATTCTGATGACGACGAAGACAAAGAAGGACATGATCCTAAACAAACGGTGAAGCTCCACTTAAAACGTAGGCCCATGAATGAAGAATCCGAGGCCAAAGAATCTTTTGTCAAGTCTACAACGCGGGATTCGGTCAGAATTCAGACTCTGCAGAAGAGGAGAATAGAGAAGAAGAACCAAAATGTAATTTCCAGGTTAAATATAGGGAAAGTGAAGGATGTGAAGGAGTTGAAGTCTGTAATTCCGCCGGCAGCAGCACCGGAGTCTTATGCAAGCGGGATTTCCGGCCAACTCATGGCCACTCTGGAATCAGGGGTTACTCTTGGCTCTGGAGAGTACTTCATGGATGTCTTCATTGGTACCCCTCCTAAGCACTTCTCTTTGATTCTTGATACTGGAAGTGACCTTAATTGGATTCAGTGTGTTCCTTGCTACGATTGTTTCCAGCAAAATGGACCTTATTATGATCCTAAGGACTCTAGCTCTTTTAGGAACATAAGTTGTCATGATCCTCGTTGCCATTTGGTTTCATCTCCTGATCCTCCTCAGCCTTGCAAGTCGGAGAATCAGACATGTCCTTATTACTACTGGTATGGTGACAGCTCCAATACAACAGGTGATTTTGCTCTTGAAACGTTTACAGTTAATCTCACATCAGTTGCCGGAAATCAGAATTTAAGCGGGTGGAAAATTTGATG
>JAOSBL010000007.1:2925945-2939674 GCA_027568915.1 Erythroxylum roraimae
AGAATTTATTAGAAACCACGAGATCTGAAACTCTCTCTTAACGAGTTTCAAGGTTACAGCTCCCTTCAACGAGCTGTTTGGATTACCAATTATAGGTACATCCAGGAGGAAGAACAAGGGTAAAAACCCTTTGTTGGGAGAAGAATCTCTGGTTAATCGTCCGGTGACTCGATCCCAAACTCGGGACCGTAACACAATCCTCTTGATGCTCCTCTTCCTCCGTTGTTTCCTGACTTTTTACCATATTATCGTTTGCGTCTCCTTCCCAAACAATCAACTTATACTCCTTGTCTAGAAACTGGTGAAGTGGACCGAAAGTTTGGCCACACTTAAAACACAACCCCTTTGCCCTTCTTTCCATAAGTTGTTCATACGACAAATTCCTTATTCCGCTCCACTTGGTTCCACTATTTCTATTTTCATCTGCCATGGCACCTCGGAATTTGTTGGGTGTTTCCCTTCCTTCATTCCGTGTATTAATAAATCTTCTGTTCAAATGACCAAAATGAGGGATAGCTGGCGTGTCCAACTGCAAGCCATCTCCAGAAGGTTGGATTCTCGACTTTTGTCTTGGTTCGTTGGTGCAGATTACCCCTTCACCAATAAACTCCCTTTCTACCTTTTGCGCCACAGTCAACAATCGATTTCTGGTCGGTGAGTCGTGAGTCTTGACCCGATTCTTAACCTGTTCCCGTAGACCACCCAGAAAACAGCTAAAACTATTCTTCTGGGAAATGGATGATTTGCGAGGACAACCGTTCAAACTCGTCTATATATTCATCCACCGAACCATGCTGGACGACCTATTTATGCTGCTCGATCGGATTACCTACATCCTTCCCACCGTACCGGTCAAATAGAGAACGCTTGAAGCATTCCCATGTCATGCATGGATCAAGCTCATGTATGCAAATGAACCAATATAATGTAGTACCCTCCATACATACCTGAGCCATCGGTAAATGAAGCTCAGAAGGGATCCCATGGATCAAAAAATAGGACTCTGCATGTGTAAACCATGCGAAAGGATCCTCTCCATGGAACGAAGGGAGATCGACACGTCGTGCTGCGTTCCTATACTCTTCCCACGCATGCTCTGTTGTCGCAGATACTAAGCGATTCTCCTGTCGATGAGGCTCTATCCCTTGAGTACCATTAATCGGTTTTTCACCACCTGACGAGGAAGACGCAAGGTGAGTCAACACTAGTGAACCTTCAACTCCTTCTCCAAGACTTTGCTTCTCTGGGTTCCTGCCAGTTATGGCTTGGAATCCTTCCCTCAACTCTGGCTGAAGGAGACTTTGGGACTTAGCCAATGTCTCGACACTAGCCATCGAAGAACTCAACTATTCCGTAAGTCCTTCAAAGTAGCATCGTGCGACTTCACCATCCCTTCTTGAGCTGAAAGTGATGATTCTTGTCCCCTAAGAGATGTTTCTATTGCAAAGACTCTAGATTCCATTCGAGTTTGAATACAATCTATATCCCTCTACACTCTCTCAGTAAAAGCACCAATTGATAGGTGATGCTTTAGAGATTGTATTATTGATATGTGAAAAGAGAGACAACTGGAGCAAGCTCCCCCTTCTGGTGAAATCCAAGCCTAAATATTGCTTCACAATTTCCAAAAATCGTGACCCTCTCTTTCCTCTGTTCAGCTTTATTCCCCCCTTACATATTCTCTCTCCATAACTAACTATAACAAACTCATAACAACTTGCCTACATGGCAGATTCCCCTTTTCCCAACTTACTCCTACAAACATAAGTTTTAATGGGCTTAGGTTGCTTAGGTAGTATAGGCTGATCAATAGGAGAGGTACTAACACCCTTTGTCAATCCAGCTTATATCTATCCACCTTACCATTTGGCTTGTACTTTACCTCGTATACCCATTGTTGTTCTTGTTCATCCCTTTCATACTATTGCTGCTTGTACCATCTTCTATTTTTTTTCCTTCTCTCCTCATTTTTCACTTGGGAAATTCAGTAAACCGCGAGGATACTTTCCCTATTCCATGATAATCTTGCTATGATATACTTAATGCACAAAACAAAACAACAGATAGAAACAAGAAATCTTGAAAGCCCCTTAATCGACCTTTAGAGAAGAATTGCACTATATCAGTAATTTTTATGTAGCATATTATAGACGTTCGTTAAGGTCCACATTAACTACGAGATGTTAAAACTATCTAAAAATAACTAACTTGTAACTAAATAATAGGTAACTACTTTAACCGCCTAATAATGACATTCAGCTTAACGAGCAATAGATACTCCAATAGAACCAATTCAGGTAATTTTGAGGGCAAAGAAAATCTTGTAACGGCTCAATTTCAAAATATTTCCAAGAGATACACACACATGCACACCAAGTGATATATATGATGACCACATAATAACTGTTGGCATCTCATGTCAACATATATTTTCCATTGTTGTGGAATAACTGAACTTCCACAGACCTTAAATTCTGTCTTCACTTTCATTGCAGCCCGATGATTTCCCAGTGCAATACATGTTCGAATTGTATCACTGATGCTAGAATCTACAAAAATTGCCTGCTTTGTAGAGACTTCTAACTCATGCTGTATTCTGCAAAGAAAAAGATCCCAATAGAAAATCAAACAAAAATGTTCAAGCATATAAAATAGCAAACCAATTAAAGGATCAGGCATAGAATAGATTGGACAAAATAACATAGGCACTAATAGCCACTCTCACAATAAGGCAATTGCTTGTTGCAGAGATCAAGAGAAACTTTGCTATACAAAGAGCATGACAAAATAAAGCCCAGCTGAGAAAAAACTATGAAGCAATCAGATTGAGGGGCATAAAAGGCACATATCATCTTGCATAGGATTAACTTTAGCAGCACATATTAGCACAATTCTGTTGTAGAATAAACATAAGATTAGTTATCAATACGAACTAAAATACTTTTATGTTACTTTGTCCTTACTGATTTAAAATTAAGTCTATTAAAGAATAATAAGAATCCTTATTGGAGTTGGATTCAATTTCTATTTGGATATCTTACGTTAGAACTACAAATTTTAGTAGGTCTAAGATTAAGAGAACAAAATCTATATAGAATCTTTCAATAATAAAGGAGAGAGGAAATTTTTGGGTTATGGATATGCGGAAGTGTGAGGCTTTCTCATATAAGAGTGATTTTAGATAACAAGAACAATTCCTAGACATTAGGTGCGATGCCTAATCATTTATAAAGCCGTTATTTCTATAAGTTGCTATTGTGAAGCTAGTAGTATATCTTTATGTAACTTAGGTATAAGTTTTCTTCTTCATTGATATTAATAATACCCATCCAAATCAAGTATATTTTTCTTAGTTCTTTTCTTTTTTGCATAAATTAGTGCTTCTGATTCAAGTTTCAATTAGCATGATAGGTGTCCTCTATCCATCCTACACCAGTTTGCTGTCAGAGCTTGGTTCCAAAAATGCCAACACAGCAGAAGGGTTCATAGGGGATTGTTCAAAAACCAGAAGCAATATGAATTGATTTTGCAAATTCTAGAACTGGACAGCCTTGATGCTTGTTTTCAAGGTGGTTCAACCACCAATTCCCGGGCGATTCTAACAGCAGGGCTGAAATTAATAAAGGACAAGGAAATCATGCAAGTTGGAGTGCAAAAAAACAAATTTACCATGTTACAAACCATGGATAACAACATTAAATCATCTAGGTCAACTATCATCAAGTCGAAGAGGAAATACAGAACAAAATTAAGCTTAGTTATTAATAGAATTGAAACATTTTTATTTTAGTTTGTCCTATTGATTTAGGATTAGAGTCTATTAAAGAATTATGAGAATCATTATTATAATAGGACCCAGTATCTTAAGTTATCGTTCTGTTAAAGAATTATGAGAATCATTATTATAATAGGACCCAATATCTTAAGTTGGAGTCCTTACTTTTAGTAGGATTAAAATTAAGGACACAATCAATGCATAGGACTGAACGTTTCAATTAAGGATGATTGTTCTGTCAGTGCCTAAACTGTAGCACCTTATCACTTTATTATACTGGATCCCATACTTTTTAAATCATCTATTGAGTGACCAATCTCTCTATATTTCATCAGTTCAGTACCTCCTTTAGTTAAATTTCATAGGAACTCAGACAAGGCTATAATGGTTCTACTATTGCTAACATGTCTTGCGACATAGTGATGACCTGGACTTTTTATCGTTAATAAAATGATATCCTTTCAATTATAAATGAGAGGGGAAATTTTCACGTTATAAATTTATATTCATTTAAGAGTGATTCTTAGATTCTGAGAGGGATTCCTAAACACTAGGTATGGTGCCTATTTGTGGGAAAATGTAATTTGTATAATTATCTCCAAATTTTGTGGGGATTATGTCCACAAAATTTGGTACTAATTATGTCCACAAAATTAGGATAGAGTATCCTATAAATCATGAGATCTTAGCAAATATGTATAAATTTATTTCCTATATTGTGCTAGGATTAGTGTTTATAAAGCTAATGCATGTCTATTAGTTAGAAATGAATGAAATTTCTCCTTCAAATTCTGTCATTTCTAAATGGCATCAAAGCTAGGATGGAGAAGTCCAATGAATAGAGATCCATGGATTTGGGTCAAATGAATGGGTTGTAGATTTTGAGGGGGCTTGGAGAGAAGTTAGACCGGATCTAAATAAGCCCATATACGACTAGAACATCATATCTCAACCCAAAACCTTAAAAGTAATGGGTTATGAGTCCTATTCTTGTATATAACTCACTTCATCCTTATATCTCTTCCGATGTAGAATTACTCCATTTGTGAATTACTCCATTTTCCCACACTATTTTTTATAAACCCTAAATGTGATTTTCGGGAGTTGCTAGTTGAAGCTAGTAATTCTTTTGTGCCACCTAACTTTTAAACTTTTGGCATAAGATAAGAGTTTACTTTCAATTAGCTTGTAGTTGTCATCTATTTGTCCTAAATCAATTTAACTTGTAAAAAAAAAAAGAGAGAGAAAAGGATTGCACTGTCATCTATTGTACAATAAGCAGTTAGTTGATAAACTAGAAAAAGATACAAATATCGACTCCATGCTCAGTTGGTCTGTTACAATGTACATAGACTAAAAATGTGCATATGTTTTCATTAAAGTAAATCATGAAGGAATAATGCATTTCTGCTCATCAATTAGCATCGAGACATTAACCAACAAAGTGGCAACCTTAGAAGAAACCAACAAGCTAGACAGAAAATCCTAAAATCAAAGGAGAGGGAAAATGAAGAATGATTTCTTATATATTTGACTCATCAGTGTCTTCCACATATGTTAGCACTCCTGATATCTTTTTAAGAGATTACATCTAGTAATGGCATTTGCGCCCTGGCCCAGCCCGAAGAGTTGACTGGGCTTCAAGCTGGGCTTTGGGTTTTTTAAAAACTTTTGGGTTTCGAGCCAAGGTTGCACTCGGGCTGCCCGGCCCAAAGCCCAAATATGTCAAGTGGAAACAACTTTATGTTGAGTGAAACGTTATTTTCAAATTTTAAATTTTTTAAAAAATAATCAGACTTAGTTTGGGCCTATCTTCAGGTCGGTATCAGGCCCCCAACCCCCAGCCAAGCCTAATTACAGCTTCAAAATGTGAAGATCACATAACATGCAACTTCTAATACCTAAAGGTTAAGGTCCTAATTCATGAAATATCCAATATCCTGCTCTTTGACACTAAATAATGACTATTCTATATCTTAGTTGCATTAATCCAAAACTGTAAAAATGCATTCAAATACTCTATGAAACAAGACAACTCTCAATAGCAGAGGACTGCAATAATAGTTGCATGACTGGTTTAATCCTAATGTTCTGGTAGGAGGTACAAAAATGGTTGGTGTCGCTTACCTCAATAGTTTTGCATGCTCTTCAGCAGCTTTTGACTCAAAGGCATGTTCCTTGGTTTCTGCAAAAAGATTTTGGGCTTTTTCAATGAGCTTTATACGTGGACCATGAAGTGGAGATCCTTTACTTGCCATGGGGTTTTTCCCAAGTTCCCATGATTCTTTCCATAAAAGAAAAGCAACCCCCTGTGAAAATTCCACAACATAGCCAGAAAAACAAAGAAAATAATAACAGAGAGGTGTCAGATATTGCCCCCAAGTTTAGTTAAATAAAACAGAATCACCGTTGTTATTTAAGGCTGTTCAATTAAATCCTGAAAATGAAGCCAGCTCATGGCAAGTATAAATAAATACCCAGTGATAGCAACTTTCTGGTCTGGAGGTTTGGTTTATAACTCGATCCTTATTTATTGTTACAATACAATACTAAGGTGTTTGAATAGTAGTTCTCATTGAAATCAATTAAGTTGAATATTGTATCTAAAGCACCTTTCTGTTAAGAAATTGACCCACTATACTCTAAAAAATTCTTACAACCACTTCCGTGAAAAATTGTCCATGTGTAGAATTGAAAATTCTCATTTACAACACAATAACTAGTGAAGCCTTGTATGTGCACAATAACTGAAGCTGAACCACGAACACATTGTACAATTATGTATTAACTTAGAAAGAATTCTAAATCAAATATTCTGAAATGTAGAAGCTCCAAACCAGGAGCTTTAGATAATGAAGGTCAACACAGGATAGAATAAATTTTACCATTCAACTATATCCACATTTTTTTTGGGTTAAGTAATGTCTGGATCATAGTTATTACATCAGCACAAGGCCCCAAGCATCAAATAGTGTGCCCTAGCCAGAGCATAACTTGGATATAATGTGAAAGTACCCATGCTTCACCAAGTGATGTTTGTAGGATATTATAAAGTACATACTTAAGCAACTTCCACACCAGAAAATGTCCCCATGTGTTAATCAATAAAGCAACAGACAAAATTCAACAAACTCATCCCTGTCCATTTCAAGGGTGCCAACAAAAAACTTTAAAATGGAATAGGAGACATAATTCACCAGACTGAGACATTCAAACCTACTTGAAGTTGCCCATTCGATAGGAAGAAATCCTTCAAGAATTCATGTTTATAGCATCTGAGAGAAGAAATGAAAGATGTTACGGGACCAAGTGAAGAGAAAATTATGGAAAAGTACATAAAGGCATATAAAGGCCAGTCACATTGCATGGAGCATCACATAACATTGAATACTAACAGAATAATTGCAAGATGGTGGGAAGAAAATCCAAAAGTCAAATAACTAGCTACAGCCATAAATAGTATGCATGCAAACTGCCACAAATACACACCAATAAAATGGGCACACGAAAAGTTGGAATAGATTTTAATGTAAACAATACAACATACTTAAACGACAACATATTAGAAATTTTTGAAATAATGGCATGTACCGTGCATAATTTATAAACAAGTCTCGTGCCAGTGGTTTGGCTTGTATTGTTGCAAAAAACTCTAAAGCCGGTCTCTGCATCAACAGGAAAATATATTGAGAAAGGCTAAAAATTGTATGTATGATGAAGTATGAAGGTCTCCAAATAAGTACCTTTTGCCAGATGTGAAACAGAACAAGGTAAACAAGGTCTGTATCACCACTTTCAGTAGCCTTCATCAGTGCCAAATCTTCCTCCCCAATGCTTAGCAGGAGGGGAATCTAAGTGAAAGAATAACATTCAATTTTTACGATAACTTTATCAGGAGGGATACAAATTCACTTCATAAAATGTTCACATACTCCAAGAGCTTAAAAGCTGCTTGTTCGATGATCATAATGTACAAACTTCTAGAATATATCTACAAACAAAATGTAAGTATTGCAGGACTATGCACACATCACAAACATGTCAGATAACAACACAAAGGCAGGTAAGGACATTTATTTGCAGTTCATCACAGTAATGGTTACATAACATTTTAATAATACAAGAAGATTTGCAGACTATGTTCTTTTATTCATAGGAAGCAAAATGGAATTTAGATATAAAATGTACAAAATCATTTCCAAACACTGTTTTAACAGGGGCGTGTATATTCCCCTCCACAACGCCTTAGTTGGATTTACTGAACAAAACACAGGCATAAATGATCTACCCACCTGCTTGGAGGAGCGTGGTTCATGTTCAACAAGCATAGCAGCCAACTTCCGGCGGCCAGATTTATCAGCATGAGCAGCAACTGCTGCATAAGATATACCCTTGCATAACCTCAGCTGCAACTCGAGGAATGTCGTCTTAGATACCAATTTACCCACACACAAAAACAAAGGAAAAAGGAAAGAGAATTGAGAAAAGTCTAATTCAGCTATCAAAATGTGTACAAACCTTATCAAGCAAGATTTCAAGAAGAGTTGCATCAGGAATTGCCAATGAAGCTGTTATCTTTGCACACGCCCAATGCATTATCACAACCTCCTGCGAAAGGAAAATTCACATAATGCTGTAAGTTGACAATTATCTATGTTTCTGGGTAGAAGAGTCGGAAATATATCGACTAAAATCACGGCACAATAGAGAGCACCAGTCAAAGCATAAAATGGTATCACAGTTCAAACATTATTGGTAGTTAACAAATGTCTATATTCATAACAAAGAAACACAGAGAATAACTGATTAATCTCAATCTTTAAGCAGAAATTGAAGAACGAAGCAGTCCTTATTTAGGCATATGAACTGAGAAAGGACATGGTAATCTCCATAGTTACTGTAACATCCACAATTTCATAAACATATAAACTATCGTATTCCTGATAATACATTGTCGTGGCGTTGTGCAAAATGGAATAGAATGTTAATAACATACTCTTCCAATAGGGTTCAAATCCTAGTGGAGATCTCTTATACTTTCCAGCAAACCAAAGAAACAAATATGAAAAATTCAAAAGAGTTGATAAAATATAACCTAAATATACAGTAAATGAAAATGAGATTTCATGTTAGACAGAGGCTCATTTGGCTAATTTCTTGCAAAAGTTGTGCAATATCACTACCATTCATATAGATGGATCTATCCGTGTCAAAGGTTTAACAGGTACTTTAAAACTTCATAGGTTAGTGCATTAGCCTATGCTACCAAAAGATACTACAGAAAGGCCATACAGATCAAAGCATCGAACAATCTGTCCATGCCCATGCAGCAACCTCCCCCAATTGGAATTTAATAGTGGACTACCTAGATGGGTATACAAAAATGATAAACTTTTGTAAATCGCTATTTCTGCAATCAGTAAACTGTAGATGCCTGTCGAAAGTAGAACCAAGATGCATTAAAAATTTAAATCACTTCACTTAATTTTATGATCAGCAATGTGAATCATAAGTCAATTTACCCTGCCACCAATTGAAGTGCAATGAGATAGCCAGAAATTTTGGGACAAAAGTGATTTGTCATTTGATGCAAGTGATTGTCTCCATAAAAATATAGATAAAATTTTCATCTGACAGCTTCCACAAATGTTCAGACCCATCATTAGTTAAATAGTAAGCTTCATTTCCTACATCGTCTAATTCCATATCAAGCCAAAATTTACTCCTAAGAAATCATTTGCGGAAGAGAAGAAGAATTACACTATTCATGGTGCAAAAGTTGGAGACTTACTTGATTCATTCCATAGTACTCGGAAATCCGCAGTGCAAGAAGGTGTCTTTGAGCATTAATTAGACGAGCAATCAGAACAGGTGCCGTAAGGGACTGAATTCAAGAAATTTTACAGTGTAATTTCAAGAAAATGCATGCAATATACCATTAAATGCAATTGGATACGAGGCACTTAAAACCTTATACTGCTGAATACTAAGTGGGATGCCAATCTCAGGGTCACGAACAGCATTTAAGACCCGCAAAGTTTTACACATTTCCTGAATGCGGTCACGTTGAAAATTGCTGCCAAAGCCAACTGGATATCAATACTGAGAACAGCAATCAGAAAATGAAATTAAAATTTTTCATTTTTTATGACTACAGATAGTAGAATAACAACTGCTATGTTTGAAGTGGCAAAACAACTAATATAGATGATAGAAATAACAGCTACTAAGTTCATATTGGCAACACCACTAATAGTTAACTTAGAAAAGTAAAAAATATGATATTGACAATATGAAGAAGAAAAAAAAAGTTTTACAAATTTCTTTATCAACAACCAAGTTTTGTAGAAAAATATGCCACGAAATTCACCACAGATATTTACTTACATATCAACCATATAACATTATGATACAACAACCTCATCAAAGTTCTACAGAAAACTAGTAAACTATAATAGTGGCCAATATTAATGTGCAAGGAAATCAATGTCACCTGCAAAATGCCTGGCCATAGCTTGCAGCTCTCAAGAGTGCCCGCTGACGAGAAACATCAAATTCATGACCGGCAGCATCAATACATGCTTCAACAGCCTCAAGCAAGGATGCTCGTATCAATCTCAGATTTTCATCAGCCTGGTAAAACCATAGCGAGTGAGGATTGAAGAATGAGGATTCACGGCAACTTGTTGTTACAAGGCTTACTAGGACACATATTTGACAGATGCAAAGACAAAGACATTAAAAGTTCTAGTGATGGAAGTTTGTTCAAGCGCCCATTACTAACAAATCTGTTATTAGTGAAACAGATATGATTAGGAACAGAGATATTTAATAATAAAAATCATAACTCATATTCAGATTAAGAAAATGCGGAATGAAGATATGCATATACATCACAAGAATAAGAATATGCATTCATCTCAATATTGAAAACAAGAATCTCTTACCTTAGCACTTCGCCTGTCAAAATGATCCAAGGCATCAAAAAGCAAAGATGCGGGAGATGTGCTTCCTATCTTGAAGATAGATACAGTTGAATCAGGAACTCGTTGCAGAAACTCCATATTTGTGTTGGACAATATTCTCACCCCATCACACTCAGGGATAAGAATAATTGGTGCATCATAGACGTAGCTTATGGAATCTTTAGATGGGCCCACCATCAGCAATAAGTCATCCCAATAAAGTAGCACACTGTCCAAGCCACACCACGCCATCTGCTCTGGAGGAAGGGCTGACTGCATACATTAAACATATCGATGAAAGGAGAAATG
The DNA here is from genome assembly GCA_027568915.1 of Erythroxylum roraimae. Lineage (NCBI taxonomy): Eukaryota > Viridiplantae > Streptophyta > Magnoliopsida > Malpighiales > Erythroxylaceae > Erythroxylum > Erythroxylum roraimae. Next base: position 2,936,995 of record JAOSBL010000007.1, read on the forward strand.
AAATACAACTACTTATTACATGTAAACAAATCGAACAAAAGATGACCACATCTTTGGATTAGAAATGCTTCATTAATTTCAAACAGTCTTATTATACCTTACAAGCATATTTAAGGAAAAGAAAGACAAGAGCTTTACATTAGTTTAGTAGTAACGCATAAACTCACCTCACACTGATACTCAAAGAGGATCTTAAACTCAATATTCATAAGCACAAGCCTTCCATCATGCATAAAGCACGCCAAAAACCTCCCATCTCGCGAAACAGTAATCTTTTGCACCGGACCCCCCATAATACCACCATCCACTTGCCTGACCTCATCCTCATCAACAACTTCAATCCCATCACCCACACCCAATAACACCTCCACGTTTCCTGAAACTGTAAACTGCGGTTCAATTACCACCATACAATGCGGCAGCTCTTCAATTCCGAGCCCGGGATCCGGCAGCTTGATCGGCTTGACGTCCTTGAAATCTGGCACACAGAACAACTTTCCTGCCTCCGTCAAGCACACAACACCGTTCCCCCAAAACATACATTCCACCACATTTTGCTCAAAACACTCTTTTCCCATTGATAGATTGGGCTCGATGCACTCTGCGTGGATGTTATAGCGGTAGATAGTGCCGTCTTGGACTATACACATAAGAGTTTGGTCGTCCATCCACGACATGCCGATCAAGCGGCCGCCGGGGTTCTTCCAGACGGTTTCGGCGATGAGCACGCCGGCGGAGTTGTAAATTCTGAGTTTTCGGAGGGCGGATTCGGCATAGAGCTGGACGATCTTGGAATCGTCGCGGATTACAGCGATCGGGCCCCCAAAAGGTGCGCAGGCGATTTTGTTGCGAGTCAAGTCGATGTGCTTCCATTGCATCTGGTAGAGGTCCAGTTTCCGATAATAACGGTCGTAGAGTAGCATCCACTCCGCCGCGACGGAGACGTTCGCCATTCGAGTGGTGCTGAATTTTGGGCTTTTATGCTCCTTAGAGCTCAGATTTGCGAGAAAAGGAGTAATGTTAAGTGAAAGCTCGAAGCAGTACAGGTTTGCACAAAAAATGTATAATTGATTATGTAATAATACAAGTATATAAACATCCCTATCATATTATACATTTTAATGGAAGTAATAAGATTCTACTTTATAATATTTTCATTTTCATATCAGTACATTAAGGAGTATTAGGCTAACTGATAAAAATTATTTATGAGATAATTTAGTCATCAATGTTATTATCAATTGAGTTTATATCGACGCATTTGATATTAACTCAAATTTGAAATAAAGTTAATTATAAAAATATATAAAATAACATACAACATGTGTCGTGAAATTAGCGATGAATAAAATAAATAATAAATAAAAAGGAAAGTAAATAATTTGTTTTAAATAGATCAAAATTATTAAACAGACCAATTCCTTTTAAACTTCACATAGGCGTATTCTCAAGCATTTAAAGATCAATAAATAGACATTTATAACATAGTTGGAAAATCATTTAATTCCATTTATTTGAAAAATATTATGGCTCATTTATTCAATTATAAAAATATAACTCACCTTAATTTCCTTGCTTGAAAACTTGCTTAAGGATGTCTCTTCCCTTGCTCCTCTTGTCTCTCTTGCCTCCCTTCCAAATTTAGCAAAAATCTCCATTCAAAATGAATTCCAATTGGAAAATCCAAAGAAACTTATGCATGAAATTGATCCTAATATACTTAAACCCGTGCATCTCCTAAGTTCTTTGAACCAAAATCCTTCCAAAAATCCAAAAGATTAAACACAAACTTACATTGAATCTTCACCAACTAATGAGTTTCTTGGCTCTAATGGAAGCTTTCATCCTCCTCTTCCTTTTTCCCTTCTTGAATACTCTCAAAGTCTCCCTTTAAAACTAAGAAAAATTGAAACCTAGTTGACCTCCCTTCTTTCTCTCCTTACACGACACTCTCTCTCTCTTTTCTCTCCAATTTCGTTTTTGGCTTTTTCAAAATGCATGACAACAAGTCTTCTTCCCTTTTATACCCTTCATGAGTGCACAATGTCCATTTTGCCCCTCCTTTAATGCTTTATGATTTTTAAGTTTAAGTGATCTTCAAAAAATGCCCCTCATGCAATCTTACCGCCTTAACACTTTAATTCAATTAACCTATGTCATATGATCTCACTCACATTAACATTAACTCCAAGATAAATTAATCTATCAAGACCTCAAAATTAATTTAAATCATGCTTATTCAACAACAAAATTCGAGGGCCAACATTTCTCCCCCTCTTAAAAGAATTTCATCTTCGAAATTCTTACCTGAGTCATTGAAGAGTTGTGAATACTTCTCCTTCATAGCTTCCAAAGACTCCCATGTGGCCTTTTCCATAGATGGTTTCTCCACAAGACTTTAACCAGTTGTGTTGGATCCCGTTACCGGAATCTAACCTTTAACCAATTACCATAACGAACATCCATTCCTTTACTTGCTCGGATACCACAAATGTTGGGACCCGTTTTCGGAACCCAACTTCTTAACAGAACCACAAGTATCATCAAAACCTTTCTACTTGCTCTGATACCACTCATGTTGGGCACCGTTTCCGGAACCCAACCTCTTAACACAAATCCATAGAATCATATCCGATCGACCATAAATTTTTTTTCTCCCTTGCTAAGAGAGGGCATACGA
>JAOSBL010000007.1:2999178-3009385 GCA_027568915.1 Erythroxylum roraimae
TACTTCAAGTTTGCACGCGACCACAACCTTAATTGGTATTGTCCTCTTTGGTCATGGGCACGAATCGAACCCATGACGTCAAAGTTTTGTTGCACTTTCATGCACTTTCATAATAATTCAATGGCATGTTTGGAGAGTAACTAATATATATGGCATGCTTATGTATAAATTTCAGGTGTGTTGGGAGAAATTGGCAAGAAAGTAATTGAAAGAGGTGAAGCTAAGAGATGGCTACAATGTGATGGACCCAATGAAACCAGTGGAGATGGTTGATGAGAATACGATCTTGGCTCCACTCTCAATGGACAATTTGAACATGTGAAGCTCCTGAAATGATAAGGCGCCCTAGTTGGATCGTTCCTGCACATATACAATGCCTCCTGATGCCCAACAAGTGACCATCCACTCCTTAGGCTTCATTAGAGAAGATTTCTCCCAAACCCTTGGTGAGCGACTTGTCATGGACATTCAGAGGATTTCACGTGAGCTTCATACATTGCCCACCAAAGTCAGTGCAAAGAAAAGGCTGCTTTATAGACACGGAGGTTGGTACAATTATGAGCTTATGACTCTTGCACATTTTTTTTAATGAGTGTATTGTTCATCTTTTGCTATGTGTAATATTTATTCAAGCTCTTTACTGAGATAAGGAAGAGAGTTGACATTTGAGTTTTCGAATATTTTCCTTAAAAAAATTTATTCGCATCTCTTTATCAATTATTTAAATCGTTGTTGGTGATTTTTGCGATTTTGCTTAACTTTTTGAATGGATGGCGATACTGCTTAACATGTGGCAACTATATGAACTTAAGAAAAATGATGGATCATAAGCATTACAGATTCAAGATGTATTACTGCAATAGGCAAAATAAATATTCGTATTAAATGACATAATTAGTTCACTAGTGCTTAAACTTTTATCTTTTTATGGTTGAGTTCTAAACTTCTTTTTAGCTTTTTCCATGGAGTTCTAAATTATATCCTTTTGATATTAGTCGTTTAACTCTTTATAATTTTGCCAAATTAAAATCATCAACCTTAAAAATTATGAATGATTACAGGGATGACAATCAGTTAGCTCATAAGTCCAAATTTAGATGTTTACAATAGATCGATCTATGGGCTCCCAAGCTTAGATCGCCCCGAGATCTAACTTTTCTAAACAAAATGATATCGTTTCACTTAGAAAAGTTGAATTTCAGGTTGGTCTGAGCCTGGATAACCCAGGCTCGAACCTAATTAAAAAAAACATTGTTTTAATTTTTTTTTAAAAATTATTGACCCGTGCCATCCCTAGGAATGAAAGCTCTTTGTGTTAGCAGTAAAAAAATATTTATATCTCTAATCAAAGCAATAAAACACAAAAATTAACTACTTCAGTAATTACAAGAAAAAAAGTAAGAGAAATTTATCTTAATATGGATCAATAATTACATTAAAGTGGACAAATTTTCATGTTTTGATGTATCAAAACAGATAATTAAGACTATGTGAATCTTCTTCACTCAATATTTAGGGATAATAGTATATGTAAACTTTAATTGCATCAAGCAACTCAATTTACTCGGATAATATTTATTTGAACCCCATTATTTTTTTGAAGAAAATTCTAAGTTAAGTATTGTCGAAATTAATGAAATACAAACATGACACATCATGTGGAGTGACATTGTGACACCTCACTGTAATGCTAAGCACATGTGGATGTAACAAAAGTATTTGAAATCAAAATAATATTACGTACATATGATACTGCGACACTTGTGTGGTAAGGAATAGAAATTACTCTTTTCCTAATAAATGCTCACGTTTCAATTCGAAAGACGTGTGATAAGGAAAATCGTGGGTAAAGTTTGGAGCTGATATTCACTTTTTTGCGTATAGCCTTCCAAAATGATATAAAAATGGGATGAAATGGAAACATTTATAAGCCATGCTGTTCAAAGAATCTTTGTTGAAGATTCAGTTTGATTCTCAAATGAATTTTATACACTTTCTGATTGACTTCTAACGAAAATGATAGTGGTAAAAATGCAACAATGATTCTATGTAGACAGTCCCGTGATTTTATTGATACAATTGACAATGCCACTCAAACAGATGTCTTTTGGACGTGGTTAGATAGATGTCATATCCAAATTTGTCGGTCAGATGTTAAGACAATGTTTAAATTGAATTCTATAGCATGCTTCTAAATGTCCCAACACCAATATAAGTAATAACTCACTAGAAGTGTATTGGCTGCCTCCGGAATCACAAAGTTGTCCGCAACAGTCTGCATCAAATTGACCTAATATATTCTTATGTTGCTGCATGTTCTTACGTAGTACGGCATTTTTTTTTAAACAATTAGTCATACCTCAATTGTTCAAGCCAACGACATATGGAACCAAAACTTTATGCACTGTTCTTCTCGATTATATATCGAAAGGCATAACGATGAGCTGAAAATGAAACAACTTACAGTGCATCAAGAAGAAAATAACATGAAAAGGAAAGGGTCAATACTCGAAAAAGTGTCCGAGTTTCAGATACTGCAAACCATAACCACTTATTTTCCTATCAAAACACGGGAGAGAACAATCTCCTCTTCGTTGTCCAAGATCTCTCAACCAAGTCTATTTTAGAAAATCTTTTCAAAGGTCCTGAGGGCCGTTAATTTCCTGGAAAATTATGATATCAATACCTTCAGGTATATATTACCGCTTTTACATTGATCCAACGAATGTATCAGTTGTAATGAATTACCTTATTCTGAATCACTGCTCCGTCAGGAATTTCCAATTTCTCACCTGATTTTGCAACAACACTCACTTTTCCCTGCAAAAGAAAGACAAAGTTACAGTAAAGCTTTTACAAGTATAAGCAAAACTAAGAAGAAATTATGCAGTCTGATGACTACACATCCAGCAAAAAAATTTGGAACAAAGCAAGCTTAACACTTAACTAATAACCCAAGGAAGTTATTAAGGCTTTAGAGCCCCTTCTGCACTACCGTTAGAAATCTTAATAGAGCATATAAACTTTTTGACGTACCCAAAAATGGCCAAAGAAGAACTTTTTGATGAAGCAAGGGCTTGTGGTAAATACTCTTTCTAGTTCAGGACGAAAGGGGGGGAAAAATAGAAGGAAAGAAGATCCACCAGTTCTACTAAGGGACACCATATAATTGGCAAGTGAAGCTTTTCCACATGCCTAGAGCGAATTGAGTGCCTTTGAATAGACTTCGTTTAACAACTCAGGCATTCATTTATCTCTTTACACCAATCACATCAGCAGTTCTTTCCACATTTGAGAAAAAGAAAAAGATCTCATATCAACATGCAGACCAGAAGCATGTTTGATTTTTTCCATGAGAGAATCACATAATAATGTCAAATTTATGGGTTTGTTTTGGTCAGTAGTTCCAGCACTAAAAAAATCTAAAAGCAAGATGAGAAAACCAAAAAGTGATAACTAACATTTTACTAGGATCTACGAACGCAATTAAGTTCAACAACGTGGCCAGTTTCCATGATGGTATACCAATCAATTTGGCCAGTAAAATAATGGAAGTTATGAGTTGTGAATTTTTTTTAAAATTTTTACCACTGTTGTTTTTTTTCAACGGATTCAAAATGCTACATGGTGAAGATTAACAAGAAAGATAGGTATCAACAACTTATCCAAGTTTTATGGCTTTTCCCTGCATTTAAAGACAGCATAGTGCTCATTTACCACATGAACATTTTAGAAAATATGGATTGGTAATAAGCCATTGTGAACCTGGAATGACACTCCTACTAAGCTACCAGCATTGACACCGCCAACCTATAAGTCCTGTACAACACAACTGACTCAAAGCACACCGCGTGGTCCAGTATATATTCCTAACTCTTTCCGCCCATTATATGTAAAGCATGCAAATGGTTAGAACATGTGTCTACTATGCAGGTTGAGGCAACAACTATTTGACAAGAAGTCAGATTGCAAGTACTACCTTGAGAGTAATATTGGCTCCAAACCACACATCACCAGCAACCTTAAGGCTATCAAGCTCAACAATGCTGGGTATTGACTTAAATCTACTTAAGAAGTTCCCGACCTGTGAAGGGTAATATATAAACCAGAGTAACCAAATTTGAACTTAATCATGGTCTACAACAAGCAAACTAAAAATTTACCTTCTTAAATTCTGGGCCTAGCTCAATAGAAGGATTTGCAGGATTAGTTCTAGCTTTATTTCGGACTACAGATCCATCTTCTAATATATAAAGATCAGACTGCAATATAGGGTAAATAAAGTTGATTAATTCCGCAAAAACTGCTATCCAATAATCTAAAGCACAAAAACAAAAGAAAGCAACCTGAACAAGTAGCAAATCTGAAGTTGCCTTCACTGGAAGAAACCGAGATCGCGGTACATTTATACCAATAGCATGATCAAAAAACTGTCATAAACAGGTGGAAATTAAGATCAAATGAAGTCTACAGTTCACATTCACAATAAAGATCAGTAAGTGAATCAAGTACCCTAATTGCTGCACCAGCTGCAGTTTCTAACTGAAGGACTTTAACTCCATCCACTTCCTGAAAAAGAAAAGCATCCATGTTATCTAAAGTTGTCCGTCTTACCGTTTAACCTTTCGACTCCATCTTCTCAAAATACAGGGCAAGAAAATTGGAAGAAAACCTTCGGGTTTGGAATTATCTCCATCTTCAAAGCATCAGCTTCCACAAGCCTTTTGATTGCCTTCAAGTTCACCCACCTGTTAAAAGATCCATATTAGTAATATATATCAAGTGACTGCTGTTGCACTAATGACAAGATTTACTTACAAATTGTTTGTGTTGAAAATTTTGAATTTTTCTATTGACTTGAACTCATTGACCTGTTTCAAAAATATAATAGTTAGACATCTTCCTCACAGATATTACCAACACGATGAAATTTAAGATCAATCTGAAAGCAGCTTATATCAATGTTAGATTGTTTTTCAGGCAAGTGAACAGATGTTGAACAGTGATTTGATAATAAGACTATTACTTCTGTCAACCTTGGCATTTTACTTGGTACAGTTTGTCTTGTGGCTATAGGATAACACACCCCAAAAAGCACCTTTTTTTTTTTCTGTATATATACAGGTTATAGCAGATAATCTGACTAGCCCAAACCCACTATATATAAAGAGAAAGATGAACCAGTGGCTTACGTGCTGATCAGGGACCTGGGCAATCTCCAGTAGCTGCATGACATAATCAAGGTGGAAAGCATTAATCAACATAGATGTTAGGGAGAGTAGCACCGAATAATTCATGGTTAGGATGAAAGTATTTAAATAAAGTTAACAGTTTTAAAGTTCCAAAAAATGAGAGAGCATAAATGGTAAAAGCAAACCATTCCATTTAGAGAGATATAAGGAGATGTAAGTATCACTAAATAATCATTTGTAAGGTTCTCATCCAAACTATTTCGAGAAGAAGACTAAAACAGGATTCAACTGGTCCACAGTTAAAAGGGAGTACATCCAATTAGCAAAACCTCTTAAATTTCCCAGCAAAAAACAGTACATGTTAACAAACTTGTTCCCAATCAACATACTTATCAATGTGTACTGCTGATCTGCAACAAAATAAATATTGAACAGACTCCAAGTAGAGCAGAATGGAAATAGGGTGCTATATGGAATTGATAGGTATGTGCGAATATGTTTATCTACTTCAAATATCAGATTTGAGAGGTTGCTAGTAGCTGCTAAAAAGTAAAGGTTGCAGGCAATTCACAATGTCAAGGGAGAAAACAAAACCACTTCCTCCTTCAAATAATCCAGAAAAGGCCACGTCCATCACTTATCTTTGGGATTTATTGTCTTAATTTCAACTGTTTCCAAATAATTAAAGAACAGGTCTTGAAGTTACTGTTCCTAACTTCAACATGGCTCAAAGCTAATTTCCTATCTGAGTACTCTTGGTGGAATCTGGAGGTGCATACATAAGATTCAACAATCTTAGAAATGAGAATAGAAAAAATTTCCAACATTCCATGCGTGCTAAGAGAAGCAAATTTAATTATTTGAATAGTTAGAATTCAAACTTTGACTCCAGATAGTCCTCTTCCAAACTTTTTACTTGATGTGTATCCATACAAAATAAGTCACTATCACGTATTGTCAATTCAAAATAATCTGCTTTAGAGATACCTTACGTAGCAACACTACATAGAGCACACAGTTTATTATAAAACGGACACCAAATATCCAAGATGCATGCCTAAACTTAACGGTATTTTATATTTTCAACTTAAAATATTTTTGAGAGATAGTAGCATGAAGTTGTAACAGTTCTAACACATGAAACCACTTAGCTCAGCAGTTCATTTTAGACTGTTTACACACAATTAGTTATTTTAAAGTTTTAACAGATTTTGGCAAGCCATCTATGTGGTTGGATAAGATCACTTTTGACCATCTTCATGGATGAACCTTCACAGGAAAGTGAAAACATGACATAAACAAAATCTAAACTAAGTAAAAAAGCCCTACCTGAACTTTCCCTTCATAAGAAATTAGAGTACCACCTTTGACATCAGCAAGGGTTTTAGGGGTCACCTACAAAAGGACGAAACTATGAGAAAACAGCTCTAAAATGGAAAAGTCAAACTTAAGTAAGATCATATCTCTTTACCTCCATACAGTATTCATTCTTGTTTGTGATTAAATGATTCAAGATTTCTGGAACATAAGTCAAGGATAATTGGTGGTCTAAAAGCCTCAACTTTCACCTGTTTCACGCTTAAACACTAATAAATAACATTGGAAAAACTTAAATTTGGATACTCAGATCAACAACAGCACCAAGGTTATCTGAGTTTGCAACAAACACATACTCCTTACCCTGCGAAGGATAAAGGAACACAGAAAAAAGGTAAGATATTCAGGTAAATTTTGAATACAAGTTACTGCTCAACACTTAAGGTAAAAACATAATCCTGCATCACATTGTGAACCTGTGATAATAAAGCATCAAGCTTGCCACTGTTATACAAGGATGGGAAAACATCACCATGTCCAGGAGGATACCTTCAAGTGAAGAAAACAGATAATAAAGAACTTCTCATATAATCAATCAAAGAAAACTAACATTTACACTCTCATCATTCGTACATAACTACACACCAAAAAGCCCATTCCAGGCAGAAATGCTTCTTGTGCAGTTTAAGAAACTTTTTTTTCCTCTATATTTTAGAAATTTTCTAAAGTGATTACTCTAAACTTTACTTCTTTAGGTGAAGCTGACCAAGATAAGTAACTAATTTCATGTGAATTAAATGTACAAAAGCTATTATTAGCCTGTCATACAGTTCAAACGCAACCCATGTTTGATAGTTGCAATGAATTACCCTTTACTGGCCACAAGTGCAGCATACTTCATGCTTCAAAATTTTGGTATTCTACATTGGTCAAACTCCAATATAGAGCAAGAACAAATAGGCATGAATCTCAAAATAGAAATTAACAAGCAGGGAATTGGAAAAAGAAACATGAAATTTTAATTTTTACAGTTGAAATATAATAATAAACACAAATTAGTTTTATTCATGAAAATTCAAAGATATTACAAACTTTTATCACTGAAATGCCTGGTAATCCATCAAATAAAAAGCCAGTGACAAAGGAATGAAAATATATCTGACAAGCTTACCTAATAATGAAACCACAAGGGCATTGTATTGAAGAGCCTTCAATTCAACTTTTCAGATATCAACTACCTTAAGCACTATGAGCATTTTTCCATTGCATGCATAGTCACATATGCTAACAATACTTAGATTTACCAATATACAATGGGGGCATATATACAAACTCATATGTGTCAGTTGCTAAACTCCTCCCTCCCTTCCAAATATATAATTAAGTCCATCTCTCAAACAGGTATTAGTAGAATTTATAATTCAAATGCACAAAAGCAATAGTATTATGTGTCCACATATTCAACCCCCAGTAGAAATTTTTCATTATATAGAAGAATACCATCCATCTTTTCCAGTATGTCCTTTGCTTGGAAGTGGCAAGAAATCATCAACAACAATACGAGGATACTGGCTCTGTGTAAATCCAAGGGAATAAAATGTAAGTTAATTGTTTTATCTTATCTGGAAGCACAATTTAACACTGAGATGCTAGCCAAACAGCAATACTACACACCTGATTGAAAGAATGGATCTCAATGTTTGATTTTGAGTACTTCTCCACAATCTAAGCAGGAAAAGAAGTGGTTAGTTACCACTGAAATGAAGCCAAAACATAAAACATCAAAGAAGGAATTAAACAACAAGGTCAGACCTTAAGTGTATCTTCATGAGTGTTGAATGAATTCATCAGAAGCAGGGGGACATTGCACCCGTATTTGGAATTGAGATTCTATAATAAGTCTAACTGTAAGTTGCAGGTGAAGATAAACAAATAGACCAAAAGGACATTCATATCAAAAGAAAGGATGCCAGATAAACTTATACCTCAATCTGGATGACAATAAGGTCCAGAAATGTCAGTCCATTGCGAACTTCAATGACAGATCTGCATTACAGAAATTGTTCAACTTATATCGCTTTTAAATTTAAAACTTTACAACATAATTTACTAAATCAAATGAATTTCAGATGCAACCAGCCCCTCTTCCTAACGCATGTCTCTCAGACACGTTATCTTCAGGTATGGTGGGACCATGGCAGGGATGTGGGGTATGTGTAAAGTGTATCTCGTCAAAATTCTGAGAATATGGCAAAAAGAAAAAACATACTTGGGACCAGTGCAGCCCATTGTTGTCCCCAGACCTCCATTAAGCTTCAAAACAACGAGTTTGTCCAGAAGTTTCTTGGTTTCTGCAGGATCTGTAGATAAAAGCATGACTGTTAAGCTTCTAGAAAGTAACACCTAGTGATAGAGAATCACCGATAATTCAAAGCGTTACCATCAGAAGTAGGCGCTAAGCTATCATAAGGAACGACTACTTCATCGGTGGGTGTTTGGATCTTACTCCACTCGATTTGTTGCGCTTCACCACTTCATTTAGTTCAGAATTTCAAATCCAATGGATAATCAGTAATTCGAAAATTTCTCATAATGAGACAAAAATCAACACTACATATAAGATCTCCAAAATCTAAACGAATTTAGAATAATTATTTGGGGAGAACAATATCTGAAATCATATATTGCAACAGAATCAATTATAAAAGCAACTGATCTAGAACTAGCAAATACAAAACTAGGTGAACTAATAAGACAACAACTGAATTGATTAAAAAAAATGAAACTGAAATAGCAAGCGAATTGAAGCGTAATTTTGCGCGGAATCACCTGAGATAGCGAGCAACAAGGCTTAAGAAACCATTTTTCTCGTTCTCACTGCAAAAAAGAAACATAAGGGAATAAGAAACAGGTGAAGCGAACTTAGATCCAAATTAAATGAATACGAAGCATCAAGTAGCCAGTGATGACCTGATTTGGTTAAGAGCAGCAGTAGCCGTCTTGAGTTGAGAGAGCCTATCAGTTGCAGTAGCCATTTCTGGATGAATTGAACCGACAGAGAGAGAGAGAGAGAGAGAGTCAGGTGGTGTGGTGTGGTGTTGTGACGTAATACGGTATGCAACGGAGATTAGAAGAAGCGAAATGACAGCTAAATTTAAATATAAAATGCGTGGGTATACCTTTTCCGTAGAAAAGAAAAAATAATAATAATATAAACAGAATTGAGAAATTTGTTGTCTTCTTGCAATATTTGTTAGATATTTTTAATTAAAAAAAAAGTGTTAGAACTTAGAAACCGTCAAAAAAATTAAACAGGAAAAAGAGTGAGAAATGGAATCCGAGAATATGCAGGCGAATATAACGCTTACGTGCCCAAGGAATGAGAGCTTTCAGTAACCAAATTATGACATCAGAGCTTTCAGTAACCAAATTATGACATTTAGGCCGTTTGATTTACTTTTTTTTTAATTTTCAGTTTTCGTTTTTAATTTTAGTTTTATTTTTAGTTTCTTCAATTTTTAAAAATTATGAAAATTATAAAAAAATAATTTTTATTTTCTATTTTTATTTTTATAATCTAATATACTATTATTTAATTATTTAATTAGTAATAAAATTATGAATAATTTAATTTAAGATTATATATTTAATAAATTAAAATTATTTATCAATAAAAATTATGAATAATTTTATTTTAT
>JAOSBL010000007.1:3025426-3035824 GCA_027568915.1 Erythroxylum roraimae
TGACCTAAACCTAGCAGGTATCCCCTATATAAGGTATTACCTCATTATGATACAGGTACGACATTAGAACCCTACTTTTCTTTGTTTACAACCACCAAAACCCTTACCAAAAAGACTGACTTGAACGTCGGAGGGGCCTGCCGGCAATCAACCCCTGGCGTGCCTTTTGTTGTTTTGCAGGTACTTCTAACTACAATCACTCAGAATCATGGATCCAAGTAACGGCGTCCAGCCCTATCAAATTCAGACAGAACCAGTATTGATGATTGGTGATTATTTACTAGTTATTATAAAAAAAACTTTAAATTCTTGGATTGATTAACCTTTAGATTTCAAAAAAAAAAGTAGATAGTCATATAATACATATTTTGGAGTAATAAGCCCTCTAACATTCCATGTTAAGAATGACTTAAAGGGGAGGTTTAAGGATTAGAGACCTTCACTCTGTTTTTTCTGCTCAATCTTCTCTTAGTTGTAATTGTTACTTCCTTTCTAGAATTAAGTTGGCCATTAGTAGTTTAACTTTTCAACTAAAGTGATTTTGCCTCTATAGGAATTTAGGGTAGTTCTAGTAAGTTTCTTTACTTTTAGAAGGGTTAATGTTGATCTCTATAGGAACTTTTCTATCCACAGTAGCTTTAACATTGATGGTGCATTGATTAGTTCCTGAACTCGTATCATGCTCTCAATAATATGCCTCAATAAGCATGTTTGTCGAATCGCCTTTGTCTCCTTCGTCAAGAAGATTGTTAGGAGTTTTATTTTTTATGTGTTCTATAGAGATCTACAGGTTCGTACTCTCTCGCTCCATGTAGAGAATCAAGATCTGACACAAAAGATCAGGTAGCTTTTTTGCTGTCCTTTAGTTTTTGTTTCACACGATGTCCTCCAATTTTCTCGCACTCGCGTTTTGCAGGAGCGAGGGACAAAGTCTAGTATTTTCCTTGCAATGGAAGTTGTTATACTCTCAGGTGTATGACTGACAACAGCTATGAGCTCCATAGATAAGTCGCAGTGGGACATACAGACGACCAAACATCTCGGTGAAGAATGAGAAATTAACCAACAACTAATCCGGTCGAGACGACTCGCTGTCACAGACAAAGTCTTGGATGGTTCAAGATTGAATGCCACCGTAACTATTTGAATTATGTGATATTGACCCCACCCCTTTAGAAAAAGGCGATTATCCAGAGCTTGACCCGATCCCTCTAGAAAAAGGCAATTATCCAGAGCTTTCTTTTCAAATCTTCCCCCACTTTTTTGTGTAATATCAATTAGATTAGATAGGGTTCCAATTTTGACGATCTAAAAATCATTTTGAGCCACAAACATCAGCACTTCCCCAACCCCCTTACCTACAATGCCACTTAGAATCCAACCAAACACTGCAGGCAAAAACACACCAATAGGGCCATAGCAAAGGAGAAGAAGTATACACCTTTTCGGCTAACCAAATCTCAGTTTAATGGGAAGGCAAGAGAATATCTAGAGCGAAAGATCTTGAGCCTTTCGTTTCTATGTTTTGACTACTACCTTCCACGTTACCCACCTGTCACTGCCAAATTCGCTTTTGCGGTTCATGAGAGATTATGTCATGTGACTTCACCCACCATAGTTCTCGTATGCCATCTCTTGCTAATTCTTGAGAACATATGTGTAACGCATCGCATTCCACGTCATATCACATCATCAGAATAAACCAAGGATCGGTCGTACATTGATTAGGATAGAAGCGGTCGCTTCTTAGCGTTCTATCTCCACTAGAAACAATCAAAACTTCTTGAAGGAAGTATGTGGTGGGCATTTTTTTGCAAAAAGAAAAAGGATGTAGAAGTAGAACCGAACGAATGGTCCGCAACAATCCATATCCCTCAACTTGCTCTCTCCTTAAAAAAGGCAACTCTCTCTCCTCAGTTTGCAAACGACACGTGGAGGCCCCGATATGTTAGGGCGGCACAAAATCTGACGTGGCGAAAAGTGCAAAGAAAGTCACCTGAGTCTGATTCAGTCTCTCTCCCTCTTCACACTAATCCCCGTGGCCACTTCTTTCTAATCCACAACTCCTGGCTTAACTTCTTTTTCTTCCGCCGTTCTAGAGACCGCAGCCATTTCTAGTTTCCACTCTTTTATCGTCACGGATTACATCCATACTCGCCCGTTTCAACCATTCCAATTTATTATGTCTCGTATTGTCACGTTCAACCCGAAATTTTACTATATAATAAAGTCTGAATCAATTCAAAATTTTGCAATATAACATAATTTAGAAAAGTTTATTAAAAAAAATCTGATAATTCGCAACCTTACTCTTACATAATAATAGAGTTAAATCTAATTTATTATATAAAATATGAAAAAGTACCAACGCTATGTTAGGTACGTGGCTAGAATGTATTGGAACGCACGAGTAGGTGCGAGTGGGAAACGAAAACAAAAAGGCGGAGAGAGAGACAGAGGCAAAACAATCCTAAGGTCCCGTTCGACGTGAGCCACAAGATTCCATTGAATTCTCGGGCTTTCTTTTTATTATTATTTTCAAAAAAAAAAACCATTGCTATCTGACGTGTCATCCTCGCTCTTCTCCTCTCTTTGCTCTTTTCTTCGTTTTTATTACCATAAAATACATTCTCCCTTTCGTCTCCAACCCTTCCCTCTCTCTCTCTCTCTCTCCTGGTCTGCTCTGCTCTGCTCGTCACTTTCACTTCTTCTTGTGCTCAGTCATATGTGTCTTCTATTGGTTTCCCTTAGTTTGATGATACCCTAGTTTGTTATGCAGAAAAAGAAAATCGAAACTATGACGAGTGTTTCGTTGGGTACGAAAACTTAAGAACTACCCTTGACTGTTGAGCTAGTCTGGAAGGTTCTTGTTGACAGAATAAGGAGATTCAATTCCAGAGATTAATTAATTTTGTGGAGGCCTTGTATGGTGGGAAGGTTGATTGCTTCTGCAGCTATGACTGTTCAGGTAATTTTTAATTTTCCTATATGTTACTTCCATTTCTTATCGTAGGCTTCATCATGTTACAAGATTACTGCCTTTATTGGATCACTGTTGTTGTACTTTTTTCTGTTTATCTAATTGATTGCTTTTACATGTAAGTTTTGACCGCGATTAGGTACTGATGTTCTTTTGATGTGGTAAATATAATACAAGGAGGAGTGGTATTGAAAAAGAAAGTCAAAGACTTGTACAAATTAATTATGCTTTCCTATTGATTTTTTTCCAGAGTGTTACGCCAGACTGACCAACATCTTAGTTCAATTAGTTAAACAGAGAAACTTTGTAATATGTAAGGAATCATGGTCATCTTCCTAATCTTAACTTTTGCAATCTAGGATCAGTGTGGAGGGACTTTATCAAATGTGTCCCATCCGGCGGGTGATGTAATTTCGTTGAAGCCTACCCTAAGATCTATAACTTCTTCCCAATCAGAAGAGCCTATTCCTTGCCGGAATGACTACACTCCTAAGGTATTCTTCTTGACATGTTCAACTTTCTGTCTTTCTCTTGTCTAAACATTTGGTATTTGTTTGAACGTTTTGACTAGTACCCCTTCGTCTTAAAAGTTTTTCTCTTGGTTTTTGATATCAATTATAAGGTGAGAAAGCCCTACACCATTACTAAACAGAGGGAACGATGGACAGAGGAGGAGCATAAGAAGTTCCTTGAAGCTTTAAAGCTTTATGGACGTGCTTGGAGACGGATTGAAGGTATTAGCGTCGAGAATTTTAATGTTTCATGCGTTCTTTCCCGAGGGATAAGTTTTATTCAGTCTCTTTTTTAACAGAGCATGTAGGTACCAAGACTGCAGTTCAAATCAGAAGCCATGCTCAGAAATTCTTCTCTAAGGTTTACTGCTCTTATTCCAGTTCCAATTTTCTGCCATAATATCTGTATGCCTCTTTTAAAGTAAGTTCAATTTTGAGCGAGCCCAAGGCCTGTCCAATGTCCTTAGCTGGGTTCAGGTTTTGATGTTGCTCTTACTCATTTTTCCTGTTCGAATTAGGTTGTGCGTGAGTCAATTGGCAACGACACAAGCTCAGTGGAACCCATTGAGATTCCTCCTCCTCGACCAAAACGAAAACCTACGCATCCATATCCCAGAAAAGTTATGCAGCCACTTAATAAAATTCCTTTAGCTTTGGAAAAGCCACTGAGGTCTTCATCCCTTGATTTGTCCGTCTCAGAGCAAGAAAACCAATCTCCAACTTCTGTCTTATCTGTAGTTGTCCCTAATGCTATTGGTTCTGATGATTCAAATTCACCAAGTCGGAGCTCATCACCAGTTTCATCCACTTCCGATGCTAGTGCAGCTGACTTTACACCATCTGAACCCAGTTTGTCAGCCGAAGATGACCGATGCCATTTGCCAGCGCCTCAAGTTCCTCACAATCAGTGTCCAAAGGTAGTACTTGTCCTGTATTTGACGTTCATGTTCGTATGAATAAACAATTAGTTTACATGTTTTATAATTATGTTCAAATTTCCTTGCAGGTTGGGTTACTTGAACTTTGCCCCAACGAAAATGTTATGTCTGAAGAATGTATCTATGAGGAAACATCTAAAAGAACTCTTAAGCTCTTTGGAACAACTGTGTTGGTCACTGAATGTCATAAACCATCTTCTCCAGCAATTGGAACTTCAAAATTATCACCTTGGGATCTGACCGAACCAAAAGCAGATCTAACATTGGCATGTACTTTCAAGGCCACAGAACTGAAATCTGGTAGTCAGTTGCCTCAACATCAAACAGCCTTTCACAGCATGGATTTCCAAACTGAGAAATCTAGTACCTTAGAGACTGATTCCCTCACCTACATGCCATGGTGGCACTTTTGTAGAGGTATGTCGTTTGCTTTCACACCATTTCCAAAGCAGGAGCACTCTAAAGCAAATTTAGATTCTAATGATGGAGTGGAAGATAAAGAAATCCACATAGAGGGATCATGGATGGGGTCTAATTTTGGATCGAATAATGGCGATGAAAATGCTGATAAAAATTACAGCCATAGTCGGTGGGTGTCATGCGAGGAAAGGCAGTTGTGTTGGTCATCTGGACTCAAAGCAAGTGAGACTTCAGTCTCAACAAGATTAAGAGCAAGCCCTGAAAGGTCTACGAAGGGTTTTGTGCCATACAAAAAGCGTGTGGCAGAAAGGGATACACTACCTTCGTTGCTGACAGGTGAAGGAAGGAAGAAGCAAAGGATCCGCCTTTCTTTGTAGTGTGCCGTACTGTACATTCCTTAGTTACATTTCTGGAATAGAGAGAGTAGGAAGTTGAGTGATCAATTCTAAAGAGGAGAGTTTGGTCACTCGGTTCTTGAATGCCTCTTAACTCCAACATGAGAAAAAGACTGGGCTCTGTCTGCTGCCATCCTTGCATGCTTACCTAGTTACCTTGGTTGTTCACCTTTTAACTCTTGCGTTTTCCTTGTAACATGCTCCACGTTCTGTAGTTTCCTTTTGGTGCTTTCCATTATTTTATATTCTTTGGCATATTATAACTGTCAATTTCTAGTTCCCGATCATAGTCTCGTCGTGTGAAAGTACAGTTTCTTGTACATGTTGAACTACATCTTAACCTATTTTTGGAAGTAGGAATGCTGAATGCACATAAATCATGTGTTATTTTCTATTTGAATTTTATTGCAAATGATCGTCAAGTAGATACTGGTAGTCTATTGCAGGTTGATTGTTTTAAATGAGATTAAGCTGTTAATCAATGTTTTAGAAAAGAGATTTTGAAATTAAATTGATAATTAATTAGTATTTAGGAGGTGTTTGGTTAGTTGGTAATTGGTATAGGAAAAATGAATAGATAAAGAATAAAAAAAAATTCGGTAATATATAATAATTGGATAAATAGTTTTTTTATATTTCCTTTTGTTATAATACTTTATATTTTTAATATAGTAAAAATAGAAGTTATATTTATATTTATTTCTTACTATGTTCATTATAATTTTTATTATCATTTTTTTCAAGTGAACTAAGCACATCATAAATTGTTGTAAAATTAATATCCGAGGAATTTTTAAAAAAAGTCAAAAAAAAAGATATTATTTTTATTATTATTTTATCTATTAATGATAGAAAATGAAGAATATGAAATGAAAATTAATAGGCATCTTGATTTATAAAAAGTTAGTTAATTTATAAAAATTTATTTATTTATTTATTTTTAATATTAAAAATTAGTTAGATAAATCAAATCGATAATTTGAATGGTTTAAAATTTTTACATTTTAACGAATTGAATTAGTTTAAATTTTTAATCATTGTATTTAGGTAATAACCTTTTTACAATTTAAAATTTTATGTAAATTAATGACAGTTACGTTAAAAGTTTCACACTTGTTAAAATTGTTTTCTATGGATGTCAACTTGACAATTAAATTTTAAATTTTATTCATAGTAACAGTAAATTTCTTGGAATATAAAATAATAATTTTTAGGAATATATAAAAGATAAAATGTTCATTAAAATTTGTATGTCAATAAAAACGTTTTCTAATTTATATTAAACAGTATTTTCATAATTTTTAAAAAGCTAAAGAATAAATACCAATCCTTCGGCAGTAAAATCTCTATATTCTTTATTGGAATGATAGACGGAGTTAGTTGGAGACCAGTGATGCATTGAGTCTTCCAAAATTTATAAAAATTAAATATTTTTATTTTTAATATATATATTATTTGAAATCCAGTGGTGCACTGAGCACCCTAAGATTTAAAAACTTAAACATTTGGATCCTCATATCTTAAATTCCTGGCTCCATCACTTATTGGAATTACCCATAAAGAATATAGAGCTGAATATTTTCTAGCTTTATATAGATGGCGGGGCAGGCTCTTGCTTATGCAAATCTATTTGTTTTCCTTCACAATATCATGATGAAGAGGTATAAAGAGCTCTACTAGAATTTGAAATCATCTGGAAACTTGTGGAGGAGGAGACTTTTCACATCCTCTCCCACTATTTAATCCTCGCTTAAGCTTAAGGCTATGCATGACAAAATACTAGAAGAGATCAACAAAAAGTAGAATAGATTAACGTCCTCGTCTAATATATGGTACAACAATACATACTCTCCTATGTTTTGCACTGCATTATTGTTTGCAATGCAGCCATTACTACTACGTATTCATTCCAACTCATCAGGGAAAAAATCACAATCATACCCAAAGAAAACAATGGTCTCATCTACATCATTGAACAAGGTGATGGATGGTACACTTTTTAAGACTCGAATTGCTTACCTTCAAAGGTCTGTCCGAAGTTCCAGTCCCTAGGAGCAACATTATAGGAAGTAATGGTGACCCCATCACCACTTGTAATCTCAAATGACAGAGGTTGATTTTTCAAATCAGCATTAATATGCCAGTTCTGGCCCCAATTTCTACCCATTGGAAGCCAGCCAGTTTTTGAACCCTTGATTTTCACTGCAGCTACATCTCCAGCACCAGCAACATTGCTGATAAGTACGGAGATGAAGATATTATAACCAGAGACGGTAAATCGCAGGCCTCCTTCTTTTCTGCACTTGATTCTGCTCAAGAAGCAAGGAAAAAAAGGGTAATTTAACAAGTAAGTATCGAACACAGACAAATTAGAATATACATCCCATTGTCAATCACATAAACTCTTACATGTATAACTTACAGAGGAAGGAAAGTTGCCACACCCACGAGAGTGCAGGAAACAGAAAACAAGCATTCAACTGTTACACATACACAAACATACTTGACTCGGGTACCAAGATATATACACTAGCCCACAAACCTTTTTTCTCTGGTAACCCACTAGCAGACAAACTTGGATACTCTCAAGTTCATTTACAATTAGTACATTCGAAAATAACTCTTAATTTCTAGTGATCCAAGCTTAAAGGAAACACATAAAAATTCCCACGAACGTTTGAAGCAAGGTTATGTAAGAAGAGACCCACCAGATGTTTCAGTCTTCGACATGAAATATTACCATGAATGATATATTCATTTCCACAATAGCGGCATAAATAAAAAAGAAGCAGCTCTGTTTTTGTTACCTCCGGTATTGAATGGGCATGTTGCCGGCCTTCCAGATAGCTACCTTTTCGAAAGCCTCAATGGGCAATACGAAGTGGTTGTTAGGAGGGTTACAGTGGCCACCGCCGTCAGCCGGAAAACCATAGTTGGGAGCACAGAAATTGGTAACAGTGACAATAATAGAAGTGCCCGGAATGCACCAGCGCAAGTCGTCAACACACCGGACTTGGAAGCAAGCGCCGCAGATCTGGCCCCGCTCGAAGAGGGACTCGCTCAGCCCGACCGTAGCCATCCCATACCCAGCTTTCACCAAGTCCCCGTAACCGCATGCCCCTCCCACCGAGTCACGAGGATCGGAGGCTGCGTAGTAGGTGGCGCGTGCGGATCGCCACTCGGAGGAGAAGAGAGGAGACGAAGAGGAGGAAGAGGAAGAGGAGGAGATGGAGGTGGGCGTGTGGGAGATAGTAGCAGTGGAAAATAAAAGGAGTGACAGTGTTAGAGTGTGAATGGGATTTATACTTAGTGGTTTAGGAGTAGAAACTGGCATTTTCTTCACTATCAATGATCAGAGCAAGTGACGGAGGGAGAGAGACAGATTTTGAAGGAGTCAGCCAAAGAGGAAAGTTGA
Organism: Erythroxylum roraimae; assembly: GCA_027568915.1. NCBI lineage: Eukaryota > Viridiplantae > Streptophyta > Magnoliopsida > Malpighiales > Erythroxylaceae > Erythroxylum > Erythroxylum roraimae. Next base: position 3,034,087 of record JAOSBL010000007.1, read on the forward strand.
TGCTGTTCTAGTACAACAGCGAGTGTGCCGCTGGAGTTGCTCTTGTCTTTTTGTTGTTGAATAATTAAAGAAATATAATAATAAAAATGTACAGAATAATCCAACCGAAGAGTGCGCTTACATCACTAAAGAAAGTTTAAACAAATCCTGGGTGTAGTTGAATTGGTAAGGGACTTTTTTAATTTAAGTGAAGTTGTAGGTTCGAGTCGTTTTTATGTATGCAGTTGTTTAAAATTTGAGACCAAAATTTTGCTTCTCGCAAAAGACCTATCTGACTTGAACGAGGATTAGTCTAAAAATGAATGGTTTAAAAATATCTTTCTATAATCAAAACCTTCTTAAAATATCTCGTAAGTAAGAAGAAAAAAAAAAGGCTAAACACAATCATTAACACTAGGAGAGCAAGATTGCCACGTATCCCTTCATAAATGTACCATTCTAGGTTATAGTTGGACATATGCTTTATACATTTTGTAGAATGGATCCTTCCTAAATCTGTAAAACCTAAATTTACAAGACCTTTGTTTAACTTAACTCATTTATGCAAACTTCATAATATAAAGGAATTGTTTATTTGTGGTTAATGCTTAATGACTATTTTTATAATTTTGAAAATGGAACAATATTTTAAATTTTAAATTTTAGAACCATAAAGAGTTAAAGTTGATGTTATTCAATTTGAGTTTAGGATTTATTTTAGTCATTTCATTATTCAACTTCTTTATGGTTCTAAAATTTAAAATTTAGTATGACTACTATGATTATACTTATGAATGTACTTATGCATTTTATTATTTAATGGAGATGTACTTTATAAGACTTTAAATACACCAACTTCCTTTCAATAATAATAATTTAATCGCTATCTATCTACAAAATTTCAATTACCAGCTTAATATCAACTTTCATTCTAAAACAAAAGTTTGATTACTAGTTTATTAGATGAACATGTCATAAATAAGGAGAAGATATATGTATATCCTAGTTTAAGCATTGCTTAGATTTGATTGGCATTTGTAAAATTTGTTGATTGCCCCGTAGGGGATTGGGAGACGACTATTGGAAATCCCACTTTGAGAATTTGAGCCAAGGTGGAGATTGTTGAATATTGGCTCAAACACAAAGTCAGACATGGAAACTTGTAAAGTCAGCAATTGATGGCGTCGGTGATCAACACTGGAGGCTCAACAATGGAGGCTCAACAATAGTGGCTTGATTGGAGGTTGGTGCAGCTAATGTTGACTCTCATCCATGGCAGTCTCTATAAAAGAGAAGCAAATGAAGGAGGAGAGGAAGAGCACAAGGAGAGCAAGGTTTCTGGTGTGAGAGAGTAGAGAGTTTTCCAGAAGAGAGGGAGAGCCACAATTTCGAGAGAAAGGAGAGAGAAGCATAGTGAGAGGGAGAGAGAAAAGAAAAAGTATTTATATTGTTTTGTTTTCTCTTTTCTAGTAGGAGCTTGGGTTAATTTGGGTCCCTTGGGAAATTGAGTGATAAACATTATTGTATGCTCTCATTGTTATAGTAAAATACTCAGTCGTCTCCAAACTAGACGTAGGCATTGCCGAACCAGTATAAAAATTTTGGTGTTCTTTTGTTACTGTTTTATTTTTTCACTCCGATTTATTAACGTTTCCGCACAATAAGTGGTATCAGAGCTCCAGGTTTTTCGATTGGGGTGTTGTAGGAGTGAAAATATATTGGAGCTACAGTGCCGACGAACAGTGTCGGTCAACAGTAC
>JAOSBL010000007.1:3051538-3073628 GCA_027568915.1 Erythroxylum roraimae
TAACTTGAGCGTCGGAGGGGCTAATCGGACCATCACCCCCGAAGTGCCTTCCTTTGTTTTGCAGGGGTCTCACCGTCTAGATCAACCCAGCAAGCAATCCACATATGGATCCAAACAGCAACGTTCCGTTCAGTCAGAATCTGGCTGAACCAAGTAGCATTGAAAATTGTAAATGTAAGATTTTGCATTTACAATTCTTAATTGCATTGCCTCTTTCTTAATTTTTTCTATCTTCTTAAAACAATTAAAGGTAAAATATATTATATCCATGCATATGCATATACTCTTCTTTCAACATGTCTCTTCATAACCATTGTCTTTATGGCTTTTAGCATACTAATCACTAGTTTGTCTCTTGCTGAGAGGAAACACCTGTTGAAAGTCTCGCTAAGGTTATTGTAAACTATTAAACACTTTGACTCAAATGATTGGTATGACCTAGCCTAAATGTCTTATGGATACTCAAGCAAAGTAGAAGCACACACGTGTCTAATTTTTCCAATTACTTTAATTGCTTATTGAAGTGTTCGACATAAGTTGACCATGATCATGCCCGAAATTATCTCCTTAAGTATTTACCACTTTGATGTCTATGCTAATTACGGTAAATGTGTATAGCATACATTCTATGACATGCTTTTGGGAGCATATCTTTAACATATTTTATTAGTCCCCTAAGGGTTAGTCGAGTTGGTGGAGTGGAAGAATATGAGGCCAAAAGGTTCTGTGTTCGATTCCCCCTATCTACGCTCTCTTGATCGAGCCTGTCATACAGGGCTCGCTTAGTGTGAAGTACCCAATTGACGTGATTTGCAGGCAATTGCGTAAATCCGAAAATTTACACAGTATACATCCAAAGGGTAGCGGTTGTGAGTTCCTCTGTTTCAATAAGAAAATTTTATTAGTCCCTGAAAATATAAGCCATAAAAAAAATATCAAATAGCAAATTATAATAACATGTCACATAAATATCACATGTAAAAAGAACAAAGTACATTTTGTTTTATTGATATTTGTATTCTTATCATAAAATTTATTCATAATTATTTAATAATTAAAAAATTATAAATCAGTGAAATTTTTTGATTAATTATTTATAAAATACAAAATATTTTAATTATTTGTTTACAAAATAAATTATAACTAAATATGAGTAAAAATTTTCTCATTATCATTCCTAATATTTGATATAAAATACTAACATAAATATTAACTTTGTGTAATCTTATACCAAATACACAAAATTAGTAATTGAATGAATGAAGATCACGTCTCTCGTTACTATTGGGTCTTCGTAATTGTACGAGATTTTAATAGAAAAAGTGTGTCCTTTCAAGTTCACTGTAGCTTTTTATGCCTTCCTCTCAAAAAATCAAATTTTCCTAATTGTGCTCCAGAATCGTCGGTGCCTTGGTGGTCCTTGATTTATCACTTGCTCCTGGGAAGTCCTCCTAGTCTAGTCCCCTTCTTCTCCCTCCCACAATGGTGAAATGATTTTCAGTCCTATCTTATTTTAAAGAAGCTTAGTACTAAAATGATTTGCATGGGTATTAATTCATATCATAGCGATATGATTTGCATGCATAGTCATACATTATTCTTGTCCCAAAAGGTGGAATCAGTCACCCCAGCTGCCCCGACATCCAGGCCCGACCAGATTGTGAGGGGTTAAACTACAGTTTGATCTTGGTCGACCACCTAACAGAGCGGCCCATGCGCTCCGGTTATCAGGAATCGAACCTTAGTCCTTGTCCCAAATTACCCTGCTAAATTGCCAACCAAACATTAATTGCATTCATAGTCAGACATCATTCTAAAATGATTTGCATGCATAGTCATATGTATACTGTGAACGTATTAATAGCATTCATAATTTTGCATTGACAGTAGTACTAGTGCCCTTGTGTTCTATTCAGCAATTTTAGTTTAATTTGCTTCTTCTTCTTTTATTTACTAACATTTATAACATTAATACGAACCAATATGTTATACTATTTAAGTGCTCTTACTTTAATATCACATGTTAGATGTAACATAAACTATCCACTTGTGGTTGATTAAGCAGCTAGAAACCTTGAGTAAGTTCATCAACCTTTGACCAAGTTACTAAAACTCTTAATCGTCCTTTACAAAAGTTGTTAAAAAAGATATTAACTAATGATTAAAAAATTGAATAAGTTTGATCAGCTTAACTGTGAAAACCTTGAACTAACCAACATTGTAGTTCGATTTTTAACTTTCTAGTTCAATTTACTTTAATAACTCTTGTTTTTAAAAATTGATCAATTTATTAATTAATCAACAAATTTGCGTAAACTAATCAGTTTTTATAAATCAAAACAAACTAATTAGTTTTCTTTTAATAGTATCCCTTTTTTTCAATGAAACTTTGATGGGTAACGTAAGTCCAATTCAATCATATTTTAAAATTCTTCAATTTTATGACAACCTAACACCGATTAAACCTTGTAAACTTTAAACATCTTGTCTTATTGGTTTAACTTCTCACTTTGTTATTTAGCCTAAGTATTTTCTTACTTAACCTAACATTTTTTTTCATAATGGTTTGTTTCTTTTATTATTTGTCTTCTTTTTTGTTTGTGTATTTATTTACTTATTTTATCTTTTATTTTTATTATTTACCTTGTTCTGTATTTATTGCATTATTTATTATATCACTTTTTTTTATTTGTACTTATTATTATTATTACCTTTTATGTCCATTATTATTTTTTATTTTTAATGTATCTTTTATTAATTTTTTCATTTTTTGTCTTATCATATATATACATTTTTTTCATGTGAGTGTATCGAAAAATAATTTATTTACTAGTTAGGGATAAGACTGCATACTTTTGAGTCTCTCCAAATCTCGCATATTAGTGAAATTTTTATTAAAATATTGTTATTTTATATTAAAAAAATCTTTCTACACTTTTTTAAATGTAAATATCTTTTAATGGATCAAAGAAAACTAGGTACTTGTAAAACTTAAACATGTACAGAAAACCTGACGGTTATTTATAGTGAACTTATTTGTCCTTCACATCCAAGGTTCAATAAGTACTCGGACCATTCTTTATTTTCTTATTAAAAAAAAAGATGTCATTTTCTTCAATAAACCTTAATTCACTGAATTAAAATATTTATTTTGTCACTTTATTATCGGAGCATAATTTAATTTTTTTAATCATAAATTTTAAAAGAAGATAATTAATAAATGTCCAATGCAATAAAAATTGCCACCGCCCCTCTCCTACCGGGTGTTAGAGAATATATAAAACCAATTAAGTTGGCCTCACACAGCAGCTTAAGCTATTGTGGTGAAATGGTCACTTAACATGGTATCAGAGCCTTTGTGACCAAGTAGTCATGAGTTCAAATCATGCCACCTACTTATTATTCAGCACAAGGTAGAGTGGGCCTGTACAAGTTTCAAGCTTAAAGGAATTTCACTTGAGGGGGTGTGTTAGAGAATATATAAAACTAATTAAATTAGCCTCACTAAACAGCTTAAGCTATTGTGATGAAATGGTCACTTAACACCAGGCACTGTAGAGTGTAAGAGCTGAACCCTTAAGTTGCAGCCAAGGTCTTTAGCAGTAGTTATATTTAGTTTGCTAACAACGGGTGAGAACCAGTTAACCAGACTTTGGATTTCCGGAAATTCCCATTCCGATCGTTTTATTTCGATTTCACCACGACTGGATATTAAACGAGGCGTTATTGCGTTAACGTTTTTAATGACATGGCTGCAGTTCAAATGTGTTGTCACACGTGTGCAAAAAGAATATGACAATGGTCTGAATGGCTTTCGGACACAGCAGCTGCCAATCGGGACTGCAAAAAGCTATACCTAGACGCTCGAATATTCTCAAGGACCCATCCCTTCCGTCGGAAGGGCTGCAATTTATAAGGGCCTCAAACTTCCTCTCATCTTCTTCTGCGGGTGGATGGATAGAGAATCTAGTTGAAATCTAGTATTCCTGTCCTTTCACATAATCTGAGTCAGGACACCCACTTTCTCCGTTGTTTTTTTCAGCTTGACTCAAGTTGGAGTTTGCTTCAAACAGCCCCACCTCGTATTTGATTTGAGTTGTCGAACAATACCATTCGACCGTTTGTTTCCCAGGTCTCGTTTCTTTAATTCCACCTAAACCCGTGTAAAACTAATTTTATAACCTGTCGCAGATCATTCAAATCGTGAACCTCGAGTACTTCTCAGTTTGTCAACGAGGAGGTACGTTAGACCAGAACATAAATAGAGAAGCAAGATCTCTTTTGCCACATTAATCGACAATAGAAGCCTATTAGGGAATTTGAAATGATTCCATCAATACTAAGTTTGCTAAAACAGTCAAATCTATCAGAACAAACTAGTTGATCCAGGCAAAAGTCAGGTTCATTAAAGAGAAATGCTCAGGAAACCAAGGGCCCCGCTCTCTTTCTCAAGTCTAAAATGTTTGCAGTCCGTGAAATAAATGAAAGGATGTCATACAGCTTTCAGTTGTGAGGGACAGCCCTGCGCAACAACTTTTCACAGCTTTCAGTTGTGCGGGACAGCCCTGCGCAACAACTTTTCATACTTTCCCCTGCATACCACCCAGGAACTCCACTCCCTGTTCCCCCATTTTCTGCACATCTTCTGGGGATAATATCTTGATACACCAAACATTATTGACAAATGACCTGTAATTGGGATAGAAACAATATACAAGAACAGATAATATCAATGAGAGACATGCTAAAAGTATAATTTGAATGCTTTCTGTTTGCGTTACTTACTCCCATGGGTCATCACCAAGGAGAAGTATATCATTCTCCCTGTCAACGAATACAAGCTGCCAGCCTGATCTATGAGGGTTTTCCAATCTTCCCTCAATTCCAAACATCTGAACCAGTTCCTCTCGCAGTTCATGATAACTGCTGAAGCGGGAGATGTCTAATGAGCGTCCAATCGTCGAACCCGATTTGTAAACCTGCAAAAAGAATTATGTAGCAATACTGAGCCGAGACCCATTGTAAAAGAAGCACTTAAAACTTCTTGTGGCTTGTACCTTGATGAAGGTTTGACTGCGAGTTGGTGAGCCCCGTTGCCCTGTGCTAGCTAAGAGCTCATTAGAGTCTTGGACACAATCATACATAGAACTCTGAAGCCTGGAATTTTCCACTGCCATAGAGGGCGTATCAGCTTTAATTGAAGAAGAGCCACATCTAGGCATTGTGACAGGCAGTAGAAGTCCAGCTGAATCAATATTCATCCCAAAAATTGTATGATTCTGAACATCAGAATCACAGTTTTCATGTTCCACTACAGCATCTTTCTCATTGTATAATCTAGGGAATGACACTGTATTGGCAAGTGCATTAACTAGTGAATTTGTATGCTTGGGAGCCCATGACTGTTGAGATAACCGCTCACTTACCATGAACTGACCTCCGTTTGAATAATCCAAAGGATTTTCACTAGCTCCAGGACACACAGAACTAGGCATCTTCTGTATTGCACTGGATAGAGAAACATCGGCATTTGAGTTCGTATACTCGATTTTTGAGTAGGATGGAGAAGGAACATTTGATTGCTGTCTTTGGAGCTGCTCAGTCTGAAACAGAAGGGAATCATGGTAATTTCGTTGCCTTTGTTGTCCTTGGCTGTCCAGCAGAGTGTTAAACTGTTGCTGCGAGAGATGCTGGGGCAAGCTTTCAATTGAAATTTGGCCCTGTGCCTGCAACATGTTATGGTGCATATTTCGTTGTATTGCTTGCTGTTGATACTGAAGATGCATCGGTGGACTATGGCTGCTTGACTGCTCATGAGACACAAAGGGCTGTTGATACTGCACATGCTGCTGTCTCTGAAGATCACCATTTCCCAGGTTCTGCAAACTGGCTACCAGCATTGCCTGGTATTGCTGATTATGGTTATTACCCAAAATTGCTGGATCCAGCTTCTGTTGCATCCATGAAAATGTGTTTGCAGCTTGAAAATTCAGACTTTGTAGACCCTGTTCTCCACTTCCACCACTTAGCCAAATCAAGCCATTAGCTGCATCACCTGTGTTATCTGCACAGGGACAATAAGTTGAGGGAAAAACAAACTAGAATACTAGAAATAGAACTGGTAAACCTTGTGTTGGAAATAATTCCAAGTTTTAATTGTTTTATTGGGACATATAGTGTTATGAGTTTCCAGAAAGTTTTAATCTATTACAATTTGATATGTAGTTTTCTTAGGATATAGGCCTGAAGTACTACAAAGATGTCACTAACTACGTTGTTGTAACATAGTTATTGATTGATTTTGGCTATTAACATGGACTTGAATTTCTTACCTCCTAGTATCATTCTCCAAAGCTTCTAAGTCTTTTCTACTTTCTTTCCCCTTACCCTAAATTCTTGTTGTTTGAGACTATCCTACATCTGGAAGGTAGTGAATGAATTGACAAAGTCAAAATGATGGTTGACTGTAGCCGTATCAAGGGCCAAGATGTCGTAGAAGAATCAAGATACAGGGAAAGGAAAGAAATGTTAATTGTAAGTTCCATTATGCCTTGATTTTTCTTTCCCAAAGAAAACTAGTAATTGCACCATCAAAGGAAATTTTGTGACATCCAACAGCAAGTGAATTGCTATTGGTACAAGACAGGACTTTGAGTAAGAAGAGGAAAGGAAACATGCAATTCCCAAAACTATTTCGAACTATATTTCAAAATTAAAATTATTTTCACTCCAAATTATATAATTAGTTGGAAAGAATGTTAAAAATGAAAAAGTTAAACAAAATGGTTTATTTAATTAGAATACAATATCATTCTATGGCATAGTTTCGAGGGTAGAATCAAACAATACAGTTGATAAACCTACTCACATAAAACTAGAAAAACGAGAACATTGAAGTTTCTCCAAAAATCCTTCTTGTTTAGTTGAAGCTATCAAAATTCAATTCCTTAAAATAGGCAGTCTTTAGATCTATTAATATTTATATCACACATCACAATGTAAGACAAGTTTGAAAGATTGATGACTAGATCTTGCATAAATTCATGCGAAAGAATTCTTTCTAAGTGTGCCATCAAAATATAATATAGCATGGGAAACAGTGTAATTTCTCTCTGAAGAAAAACACTTGAGTAACACTTGATATCCATCTACATTTTAGTGTTTTATAGTTTTCATCCCTCGCTTATTATAAGCTACTTCCAAATGATTTTATTCTAATTGTGTAGTTCAAATTAAGGAAGAAAGTATTCAAGCAACTTATTATTTGGAGATTTCGAGTTTGATTCATACTCCCCTCTTGTTTATAATTAATTAATGTACTAAATTTAAACAAAAATTTACAGAATTTAAACAAAAATGTAGGTCAGCTCAGTCAGCCAGTTAATGTCATTTGTACTTCTAGGATTGAAGTCTGAACCCCACCTATAGCAATCTCTTGCATGCAAGAAAATTGGCTAAACTGAACCTAGTCCTTCCCTGCTATGGTTGAACCATCATGTTCAACAAGGCATATATAGCCAGTTTCTTGATGTATCACAAAATGTTGACCTAGAAGGACATCTATCAACATGGAAAATGTTATGTACATCCTTAGATCTGCATCCCTATTATAATGTCACGTGTGCTCCATTTTCTTCCAAGTTATAACATCCTTAAACCTTTGTATAACTGGTTAAACATCAGTTTTAGGCAAGATAATGTATCCAACCAGTTAGCCTGAGGGAAAGACATGAAACAGATTTATGAAAGATCAAGGCATAAATACCAAGTAAGGATGAAGATCCAGGATGCCAAGGTCGCTTCAATCTTAGAGGGAAAAGAGAGGGATACATTGGAAAAGTTGTTAGTGGCTCGATTTCCCATAATGATACCCTTGGCTGCCTCTCGCCTGCAGTTGACTCATCCCAACCAACCTATAGAAGAAGATAAACCAAATAAGTGCTAAAGGAAAATAATAAAGAATAAACATACAAAGCATACTCACGACTGGACTTGCAAGTTGTGAGTAGACACATTATACCACTGGCAACAGTGTTTAAGAACTACAGCCTCAATCTTCCTCATAGAAAGGTGAAATATAACAGTGACACAAAAAGACACGTCATACGACATATATACACACAAGAGAGTTGGAGTCACCAAAAAACTTCTGGTTGTGATTTTATTGTTCTAGCACAATATTGGAGGAAAATAACTTCATGCATGTAAAATTAATCTAGACTAGCATTTCCAACATAATTATTGAACATTCAAACTATGTTGGAAACCTTGAAGTTCAATCTAAAGTTGTATCCATCAAACAGGCATGAAAGAAAATTATGAATAGGGAAGATCAACTACTTTCAAGCAGGTGCGGAAACTTAGCATGGAATGAAGAACTATTTTGTACGACAATAGATAAACAATTAATGAACATAACATCGTATACAGAAGATTATAAGCTGCACCTAAAAGAACAACCACGTAACCTAATTCCAAGACTTCACAAAAAAGAATTCAATAAGATAAAAAAATAATATGTATACTAGATGGTTGATATACATTTCCCATGAAATTAATTGGCAAAAGAGTAGGTGAAAATGAATGAACAAGTTCAACTATATCCTTTCCTTCTTGAAAAATAGAAATATTTGCACATATGCAGCACAAGGTAATCACCTTGGAACACATCAGAGGAATTTCTGGCTATTGGTAAAAATGGAGATAGTAATTCAGTACTAATGGTACATGACAATATGAAAGGTATGGATGCAGCCTGAAATGGGAATTTGGCCAACGCACAGGATCCAAATCATTTATGCCAGTTATTGTACCCATATGAACTTGTTCGTTCATTTTCTTCTACTCTTTTTCCAATTAATTTCATAAGAAATGTATATCAACCATCTAGTATAATATTTGTACATATGCAGCACAAGGTATAAACCTTGGAACACATCAGAGGAATTTCTGGCTATTGGTAAAAATGGAGATAGTAATTCAGTATGTTAATGGTACATGACAATCTGAAAGGTGTGGATGCAGCCTGATCACCTTGACAGATCTCCAATGGGAATTCGGCCAACGCTCAGAATCCAAATCATTTATGCCAGTTATTGTACCCATATACCTGTTGAATACAAGCTCATCAAACTGCAGATGTTCATATGACATAAAGACGCAACAATATAAACAGTAGCATTTGTCAACAAAATGGTCATGGATGCCTGGGCATTTAAGGCACCATTTGTGTGATGCTATTGTAATCAATACAAATTTACCACCCAAACAACAAACAATACAATGTAAAATTAACCAGAATGTATACAGCTGGAGAATATACACAGATAGAAGCTATTTTACCTATGAATTAACCTGCACTGAAAAATTATGAAACTCGTGTAAATTTCATTTAACTCTGTCAATTGAAAGAAAATGGTTTCTGCATATAATACATTCAGCTCCAAACATTTTACTTTAACCGAGCAAAATCAGAATGAATTAAGACATCAGGGTCATATGTTAGATACATACACACAAACACACACATATATATAATGGGCATACTGAAGAATTAGTCAAATGTTTTCCATAAATTAGATTCAAAGATATGGGAGATATTATCATCATTTTCTACTAGCAACAATTATAATACCTACGCACACTTGATTCTTCAGTCTCAAAAAGCATCCGGAAGCGCATCCCAATCGATACACGCGTATGAAATACTGCTTTAACATATTTTGAGAGGGGTATAACAAACTCCGATGGACTAGCCCTGACAAGAATACACATGTTAAACATGGAGAGTAGATCAATCAAACACAACAATAAAGAAACCTGCAAGCACCTTTTGCACCTTGGGTTATAAAACACAGTGAAGCAGCTATTAGTTGCTGCAGCATGGGCTGCAGCAGCAAGCAATCCAATGTGCATGCTATCACTGGATAGCACAGATGATGGCATCACAGTTTGCGGTCGAATGGCTCGACGAATCCCTAGGAGGAGTTGATTTTTCTCATTCCTATTTTAAATATTAAAATGGTAAGTTGCATCAAGCCATACATTGAGTTAAATTACTAAGATGTTCATGTACCAGATAAAAAGGACAGAATCTCCAGCTACAAGCCTTTTGGCACTGACAAATACACTCCAACCCGTTGTGAGTAGATGGCGCTTAGGTTGGCCTGCAATTAAGGAGGGAATAGACATATCCCAATCTTGTATCAAAAATCAGTTATCCGAATTTAGAAGGCCATTCGGAAGTAATTATTACATGACCTCATTACCACTGATTAGAATGCGAATAAACCATTTCAGATTACTACCTGGCATAACTTCCACTCTGCAACAGAAAATTATACAAAAGGATGCAGCAATTCTAAATTTACTATTGACGGGGAGAGTTGATCAACAGTCAAACACCAAAAACACATTCTGATATCTGAACTTCTCAATTTATGAGTCATACAAGAGGGAACATTAAAGTTAAATTCCCACAAAATTCTATAAGCAATGCGGCCAAAATGGTTTTAACCTTAGACATTGAGCATCCAAAATATGGATAAGACAGTCATAACTCAGAGTTCAACATAAGCTTTAATGTTTTTACAACCTCCATCCCACCTTTTATGATTATCGAATAAAATAAAACCAACTATTTTCACACAGCAATAGGACCCTTTAGCAAAAACCAAAATAATGATCAAATTGTTCTTAAGTAAGAAATAGATCCTACAATCTGCACACTAAATATATGTACTGCTTGATGGTTCTCAACTTTGTTTTGTAGAAATATAGGACATCATTTGATGTCCTAAGTAGGTCAATATAGTAAGCAGCCATTTTAACTAGCCAAACTCTCTCTTTTCCATCAGATAAATTTCAAGAGAGCTACTTAAACATACATAAATTAAACTCTCATATGAATCCTTCCAACAGATAAAACAAAAATTTCAAGAAAGCTACTTAAACATTCATAAATTAAACTCTCTCATATGAATCCTTCTCCCTCTTCTCCTCTATATTCTCTCTGCTTAACTTCCTGAAACCCTCACAGGTAGTGTAGCAAACGTTGGACCCTCTACAATACATATAACAAGACTGTAATGGATGCTACTTGAACATAAATTCATGATTGTTCTTGTTTCATTTCAATGATCATTTTATCTTTCTCTTTTCCAAGATATTTTATATTCTCAGACATGCAACCTTCTCCCTCTTGTCATCTCTCTTCTTGCTGCCTATCTTCCTCAAAAACTCATAATGATGTAGCAAAACATTGGATCCATGACATTTCATCCTTAACACCTAAACAATAAAGAAATAAGCACCATAAATATGGAAGTATCTTTTAGAAAGAAAATTTTCACAAGAACTGGAAAGTTACATATTAGGGAGATTAATAGCATTAGCCAAACTTGCAGAAACTCAAAAACATGGGGATCTCTGTTGCAAGAGACCATAGAGGCAGCTCATAAAGTTCCAAACCAATTTAGTGTAAATCTAGCCCATGTTTAAAAGATTACACTAGGCATATTATTATTCTCTAACAGTGCTCTTCAGTTGAAATAAGAAAATCATGAACAGCTGATAAAGCACAAGTCTAGTCTCAGGAATGAAAGTCCTCCTACATGAGACATTCAAGGGATGTAAATAATCATAACCTGTAATATGCACGCAGGTGCAAGCTACAGAAACAAGTACTAACAACCATATAAAACCAATGCATGGACCAACATAAAGCTTATTGGTATATGACTAGTTATTAACACATTGATTGGACATAATAATGCCTACTCATAAATTGTTTTTGTTTACTTGCACACTCGGTGTAAAGAAACAAACCAAAATGTAGTTAAATGCAAGTTACCAGCAAAATTGCATTACTAATCGCCATACCATGAAAACAGATAGAACAACTACTCTACAACACATCATGGGAGATGGCTTTGCAATCTTTATCTGACTAAAAATACAATAGATTTAGAGGTAGGTGTTTTCTTCACCCATGGATGTTGCTGGCAGGAAGAATTAATCAATGATAATCAAGTTCTTGTCCGGAGCACATAAGAGTTCTTAGACCCAGTTTATCAGAAGGTTCAGTTAAGAAACACATATGATCCAAACAAATGACCAAAAGAGCCACTTCAAATTGGGAGTTGAAATGAAAGAATTATGTGCTATCAAAATACTTGATACATAAAAACAAAAATAATTGGCCAATGAAATGAAAGAATTATGTGCTATCAAAATACTTGATACATATAAACAAAAATAATTGGCCAACTGCCATATTCACAGGAATAGAGGAGAAAAATGATAAGATTGCAGACGGATGCATAAAATAAGATTATTGACACTTGTAACCAACAATACAGCATTCCTACAGCATAGAAACTCAAATCTTAATGATATTTTTCATGCAGTCAAGGAAAGTTATGGTGTATACCTCGAAAAATATGCCTAAACTTCCATTCAATATCGTGGAGATCCCTGGCAATAAGTTCCTGGGCTGGTGGTTGTAGTGTAAAATCCTGCCAAATGAAGAAATAGTAAGAGAAGTGAAAATGATACTTACCAACATTATCAACTAAATATCTCAAGGAACAGATAACCAAGAAAATGACTACCAGTGGGGGAAAGACTTTCTCAGCAGCACGACGAGGGACAGAGAAGCCTCCATGAGTACTGGTATCACTAGCTGTCAGTGTCTTACAAAAGTAATTTGTAGGCTGCTTGGTTGGAATTCCCAGCTCCATGGGAATGATGGTATCTTTCTGCTCTTCCTGTAAGTGCAATAAACCAAATTAGAATAAGGTAAACACAAATGATAAACGTTATTAGATAATAACATTACACCACCGGTGTCAAAGGCTGTAAAGTCATTTGGGCATACACTTCATCTGTTTCGACATCTGCCTGAAACTCCAATAGGGGTTAATACTTACACGATCACAACCAATCTAATTGAAACAAGATATAAGTGCACATAGTGTGGATTGTCAGACAACAAAAATTTATCCTGCAAGAACGAGATGTGACTTGTAACTTTAAAATAAACAAATAAAAGCAAACCCCACATGCATGGTGACATTATGGAGTTGGCATATCAACTGGGGAGGCAAGCTTGGGTAATTGGGTATGTGACCATCAACTTCTTTGTTAGTGGTAGCAGCAACCTATGCAGAAAAAAGGCCATTATTTCTTCAAATTCGGGAGAACATTTTCAGAAGTAACCATTGAGAAGAATTTGTGATCACGAAAAGAAAACCTGCTCACTGTGACCCTGTGGGAAGTAGACCACTGGGCTTCCAACAGTTGGTAGGGACACCAGTGGACCAGCGCAGGCGTGCCACAGCTCTGAGTTCAAGCATTTGTTTTCTCCTACTCATAACAAAAGACAACGAAAAGGAAACCAATAGGCTCAATTCCAAATTAAACACGCGAGGAACAAGCTGAATAAGCTTTAGATCACCAAAAATCAAATTAAAAGCGGAAACTGAGAAACAAAAGTAATTATAAAACATACCTTCAGGACCCTGCTGACCCATCCCCGGTGATGATGTTGAGTGCTTCATCTCCCACCTCTTTTTAATTGAATTCAACCTTTTAATATTATAGAAAACTTACATACAACTTCAGCACTTACTCTCGGGAATATTAGATACCCCTAAATCAATAGTCTTCCAAGTTTAGAAACTAGACAGATATTCTGCTACCAAAATCCTCCACTGCCAAACATATTACAGAAAAAAGAAAAAAAGAAACACAACTTCAAGTCACTAAATGCACATGTCTGCTTACGCTGAAGAAAAAGTAAAGAAAAGCAAAACTCATACTAAACCCAAGTTCATAGACATGTTAGAAAGAAAAGCAAAAGAAAGAGAGTGAGAAATCGCCATGAAATACAGCTATTAAAATGTCTGAAGAACAAAACAGGTAGAGATGAGAGATTTCTCTCACTAAACGAACTTTACTAGAGAGAGTTCTAGGAAAAGCAGACCAAGCTGGACCTGGAAGCAGTGGCAGCAGTACCCACAAGCCAGTGAGAGTGTATGAGAGAGAGAGAGAGAGGAGTATGGCAAGAATTGAATCCGCACCGCAAACAGATCCGTACAGGACGATCTGGTCCGTTCATCTTTTGACCGATATGACAACAAGCATGTGCCACCATCCTTCACTTGTCCTTATCAGAGTACGGATTTCTCTTTTTATATTATTACGGTTAGAAGATACGTACATTATTTATTTAATTTTTAAGGAAGTTTTTCGTATTTTATTAAATTGATATAATTTTATTAGTTTATATTTTAAAATTTTAATAAACTATATACATTTATTTAAAAATATGAGTTTTAAAATATTAAAATATATAATTTTCTAAAAATTATAAAGAGGTGTATATCTTTATTCTAATTATAATACGAAACATGTCACAAAATATTTAAAAATTATTTTTCTAACTAAAATTAAGAATAAATATAAATATAATATAACATATGAAAGGATATAATTAAACTTATAATTTAGTAGTAAATTATATTTTATACATTATGAAAAATAAATTAAGTACAAATTATTTAAGTGAGAGTTAATCTCTCATAAATAATATTTTGAATAATATAATGATGTCATCATTAATCGCAATAAAGATTAGTATGTCACTAGAATGGCGTCAAATGCTTGTGAAATGTCACTAGAATGGTGTTAAATGCTTATCAATGTGATGCTCATGTGTGGTGATGCACCTATCAAACTTAATCTCTATATTGACAAAACTTAGAGCTAATTATTTAACCTCTCCTAATCAAATATTTGACCAAGTCCTTTCTTTGAGATGTGTACCTCTTCAGTCCTCATCATATTAAGGTACAAAACCTTTCATAAAACACAATAAAAACATCCTTCTATCATATTTACTTTGTTATGGTAATAAAGTTGGCATCTGAACTAACAAGTGGAAAATAATCAACCTGTATTGCGAAAAATATCATACCAGTAGCTCAAACATAAGCAATAGCCATCTACACTGCCTAGTCAACAATAAACCCAAACAATGACAGGAAAACAATTTGCCTACACTGCAAAGACAAATTTCATGTATGTTTTTATAAATTTGAAGTTAAATATTTTAAAATATTTCTAATCACACTGAATCATTCACATATATCTTATAAACAGATTGATGAAAGAAAAATGTGAAAACCAATTTTCTATAATTAATTGCGAACAAAACATTACAAGACTCTAAGTTGTCACAACCATAAAAACAGTTTTCACATGTTATGTATTCTACATCTACAAGACACAAGTTGGCTCTGATACCATTGTAAGGTTCCAATCATGCATCTCATACATAATATATATCAAATATACACAACAGAAAATAAAACCAAACCTCAAAAATTAGATCTACGTATGCATATAGGTATAGAAAACAAAAACATAAAATGTAAGATGTTTACATATCTTTCCAACGATCTCTTTCGTTCTTTAATCTTCTCCGCATTGGGTTGTCGTAAACCACAACGGTCAATGTAGACCGTCTTTAATGAAAGTCCATATGAAGATAGAAGGATGAAACCTCACTAAGA
Organism: Erythroxylum roraimae; assembly: GCA_027568915.1. Taxonomy (NCBI): domain Eukaryota; kingdom Viridiplantae; phylum Streptophyta; class Magnoliopsida; order Malpighiales; family Erythroxylaceae; genus Erythroxylum; species Erythroxylum roraimae. The sequence goes on from JAOSBL010000007.1 coordinate 3,067,114, forward strand.
GATGGCTAGAATTTTTTCTTTGTGCTAGCAAAGACAAGAACTCTTGTGAGAGTTAGAGAGAAAAAGAGTGTGTGTGTAAGAAAAAATCTTTTTTTCTTGTGTCTTACATACGATGCACGAAAATCATCTCTATTTTCTGCACCATTTGGCCTTCCATAACCTCCATCACCAATGGAAAGTTATGGAAAGTTAATGGTCATGAATAGCATGTATTATTGTAAGTTATGGGAAGTTAATAACCATGAATAACATGCATTAATGAAAGTTTTGAGAAGTTAATGACCAAATTGGTAGCCAACAACACTTGTTTCTAATCCATTCCATGCAATGTTTTCTACCATGATCACATAGCGATACAATCCCGAAACACTCTCTTACATCTTAAATCACCATTCAAGACCATTTTACTCATCCTTCGGATCTCTTAAGTGTGTGACCCATTAGGTTTCCGGTTATGTTAGCTACTTGAATTAACACTTAATACAAGTAAGTCAAGAAAGGTATTTAATAACACGTCATGACCCCTAATTGATCGGAAAGTTAGTGGTTTGATTACGAGCCCTTCCATACGCAATGTTGCCATGCAATTCGTCCTTTAACCATCTATCCCCACTTGGTTCAGAGTATGGTCAAAGTGTCAACTCCCACTAGACTGACTACGTCACATCTAATCCAAGTGATATTAGATCTTATTATGAGGATCTCATTACTCTATGTATCATTGAAGACTCTCTTTATGACACATATCTGCTCTGGCCAGAGATTCCCGAGTAATGACCCTGATAAGAGACCGCGGGTATCCTTTCCTTTTATCAGGAAGGGTGAATCCTTTATTAACTACTCAATTACCTCTGAATACCTCAAGCTGTACCCAATCACCACCCTATGAGTAACCCCTGAAAGACACCGATGAATGGAGTCAAAGCACAGGATTAGTATCTGAGATATCACCTCAAGTCAAAGGATACTTACACCATTCCTATGATGAGACTATCATTGAAACTGGAATAGAATATCCATATGATTCTCTTATAGTAGGTCAATCCAATATACTTACTACCCTTAGTAAGCATCCACATGTTAACTTTAAACAACTCATGTCTAAAGTTTATGAGGTCTATTGCTTGATCCAATCAAGGAGTATAACTTGTGCTAGTCTGTCCCGATTAATGATATCCCATCTCATTAATCCTATGACTAGGGAAAGTTTAGATATTAACATAAATACCCTTGATAATCCATAAGCGCACGATTTATTCGTGTAGTATCTAAGATGTCGATCCCATGAGGATGGATAATTTAATCCTAAAATTTAAAGCCAGAACAAATGGCAGAAATTTAAAATATAACGAAACTAAAATGAGAATTCAATTCAATCAATCAACTTAAAAATCACTCACGACAATATTAGTAATTAAGCAGTTGCAACACACACCCAAGAAACAATCTAAGGGAATTACCAATCTAGAGAAAGGAAATTTTACCTAACCTTAATGCTAACCAAACTGATTATGAATTATCGAATTATTGGTTCTAGACAATCCTAGGGTTGATTACTCTCTCTTGAGTTATACCCATTAACCTTAAATCATAAACCCTAATCAGATTATGGAAGATGCAATCTTTCAATTAACAACCTATCCAAAATCCTTATTAGTTCTGAAGTTGTCTAATAAACTATCGGAAACCTATGTAAGATCTCTTTTCGCACAATTTACCGATTTGATTTAATTCTTTTTTATTAAATCACCTAACTCTCATTAGCCCAATTTAATTATTTTTCATTCGATTCACCCTCTTAGTTTATTATCGAATTATGCAATTTCAGAATTAAATCACAATAAAACATAAACAATTAAATCTCATTAATTCAAAGATAAAACTCCGAAGGTGAGTTTAGAATATCTCAACATTCAAAAATCCTATCATCAAACTGTTATTCCCAATTATATACAATAATAAAATTGAAGATAAATAGGAAATACGATCTGAATGGATGATGGGAGGCAGCGACGTCGGGAAACTCCTGATTCGGGAAGTACATCGAGTCAGCTTCTTCTCCACTTCTCTCTTCCTTCTTCTCTTTCTTAAACTCCCAATGAATTCTCTCTAGGGTTTCTCAAAAGTGGCTGATGCAAAAGCTCTCTCTACCTCTTTATCTTGTTCTTTAAATATCGTTTGTGTTCTAAGTAGCCCTAGGATTCTTTCAGGTCCTAAAAGTTTGAAAAATCCCTCGAAACTTGATGTTTTTGAGTGTCTGTGCATCTACCTGACGCAGGCCACCACCGTGGCCAAAACTTGACATTTTTTAGTGTTTGTTCGTCTGCCCAACGCAAGCCACGATCATGGGCCTAGGCTTCTATCACAATCATGGCATGTGGGCCACAATCGTGGGCCAACTCTGGTGCTTCTGTCATGATCGTGGCCTATTGTGCCACGAAAGTGGGTCGTTGTTTCAGCCCGAATATCTCCAAAACTTCTCTGTTCTTTGATATTGACCTTAAAACACTAACAAACACATCAAGGTACCTCAAAAATATAATTTTAAGTTCAAAGACTTGTATTAACCCATAAAAACACTTAAACACAAATAATTAACAAACTAACACAATTCTAACCTAAACATATACTAAACGATTGAATTAACAATTAAATACATATCACACTAAGCCCTAAAACATGATGCAATTCACACTTATCATGTGGGTAAGAGTAGAGTAAGTAATACAGTCAAAAAAGATGTAAGGAATACGAGTGTGATCATATGTTTGTGTGATCATAAGATATGGAGATTAGAGTGAAGAAGGTGAAGGAGCCCAGGAGATAGGAGAAGAATTAGATAAAGTGGGTAAGGAAGGTGAATTGAAAGGGAAAGGTAAGGAGATGATAGGTGAGGAAGAGGGAGAGGAAGTAGCAATAAGAAAATTGGATATGGAAAGTGATTTTCAAGAAAATGAACATATTGAGAGATATAAGGTTTGAAAGCAATGGGGTGAAAGAAATGATATCCTTTATATCAAGAACAATAACCAAGAAAAATATGGTGATGATTTTGGTGTAATTTTGTTAGGACGAGTAGATCCAGAAAAGGAAAACATTGATAACCAAGACACATAGATGAGAAAATTTTGGTATAGTATAACAAAGAGTTCATATAGGCACTTATGGTAAAGAATAAGGGTAGTTAAGAGGTTAATAAGATAGATAGCACTAGAGAATGCTTCAAACTAGAAGAGTTTAGTGAGAGAAGCATGGAGAAGAAGAAGAGTGAGTTTAGTTTCAATAATATGTCAAGTTTTGCATTAGCAAGCCATTTTGCTGAGAAGTTTGTGTAAGGATCCGATCATGCATCTCATACATAATATTTATCAAATATACGCAGCGGAAAATAAAACAGAACCTCAGAAAAAAATAGATCTACTCATGCATATAGATATAGAAAACAAAAACATGAAATGAAAGATGTTTACATATCTTTCTGACGATCTCCTTTGTTCTTTAATCTTCTTCGCGTTGGGTTGTCGTAAAATACAACGATCAATGTAGATCGTCTCTAATGAAAGTCCACATGAAGATATAAGGATGAAACCTTACTAGGAGATGGCTAGAATTCTGTCTTTGTGCTAGTAAAGACAAGAACTCTTGTGAGAATTAGAGAGAAAAAGAGTGTGTGTAAGAGAAAAGAACCTTTCTTTCACTTGTATCTTACACAAGATGCACGAAAATCATCTCTATTTTCTACACCATTTGGCCTTCCATAACCACCATCACCAATGGAGAGTTATGGGAAGTTAATGATCATGAATAGCATACATTAAAGGAAGTTTGGGGGCAAGAAGTACTATAATGGATACCATAAGTAGTAAGGTACTAAGCAAAAGCAACTTTGATGAGTTTAAGAGCTCCATCACATTGAAACATTTCAATAATAGTGGAGAAAAGATTTTTAGTGGTAGTTTAAAATTTTGAAAATGAGATCAAACATAAGATTTTTTAGTTAAGAGAAAGAACCATGTGTAATGAATAAAATCATTAACGAACATGATGAAATAGCAATATCTAGAAATGAAAGCAGATGGGGAAGGTCCCCAGATATCATAATAAATAAGTTGTAAAGGTTTAGTAAAAACATGAGAGGATAATTGAGAAGAAAGTTGAACCTTTTTCCTTAAAGGCAAAAGATACAAGGATATATAACTTTTGATTTAGTAGATAAAAAATGTGATAAACTAGAAAGAATAGACTGAAATAGATGTCTAAGATATTGATGCCATAAATCTAGTACAATTGGAGTGATTGTAAAGGCAATAAGTTTTTTAAAGTGCAGACAAATCTTTATTAGGTAGATTTATTATGGATGGAACTCATAAAAGGTAGTATCATGGTTTTGAGATCCTTCATAATATATCCAAAAAGGTTAAATTTAATAAAAAAAGTTATTGTTAGCAAATTTGGCCACAAAAAATAAACTTATGGTAAGTTATGGAACAATTAAAATATTTATAAGGTGAAGTAGACAACCTCTCTACTATGTAGGGGTAAGGCTGCGTACTATCAGACCTCCCTAGACCCCGCTTCATTGTGAAATTTCAGACTGGGTGATGATGATGATAAGGTGAAGTAGACGATTATGGGTAGAAATGTGAAAGTATTAATAGATAAAATAGGAAGGATTTGTCCATTATTGAAAATCACTTAGTTTAAACCTTCATACAGAGTTGCAAAATATAAAAAATAAGGATTAGGGGTTATGTGAGTAGTGGCATCAGTTTCAAGTAACCATTTAGCTACATCAATGGAATTAAATCAAGAAACATCATATCATTCTAAATATTCATGATAAAGAAGGCTATAATGAGGGTGTTGGGGTTATATCAGGGCACAATTTGATGATTTTAGGACTCTGAGTACTTACAAGTGTGGTTTATGATTATAGTTAGGTTGGCCAAAGTAAGGAGAATTTTGGATTTGAGCATGATTATAAGATTTGGCTTGAAATTAAAGTTGATATGGTTGAGAATTAAATTGCCTATGAGGATAATTAAATGGTCTATTAGGAGATATAGGTATGTTGGACTATGTTGGCCTATTAATAACTATAGCATGCTAGGATTCATTCCTAAATAGATTAGGTTTTTGCTAAGAATTGTTTATAGAAACATGTCTTCCTCTTCAATATTTGTCACTACTGCTATCACCTACTTCATGCAAATACTACCAGTGGCAACCACCATTATAAAAGAAGATGATATATGTGTCAAATAAAGGCATCGTTTGATATGAGAATAGACATTGCTCATAAATTAGAAGTTTTGTCCTAAGTTCAGCGAATGTAATGGTTAAGTCCCAATGCTTGGTTATTGTGATGAAGGACTCAAACTCTACATGCATGCCATTTAAAGTGAAAAGGATAGAATTTTCGTCTGAAATCTTGTCTCCAATAGTAGTAATTTCATTTGCAATGATACAAACGATGGAGAGAAACTTAGTAATAGACTTAGAACCCTTCTTTAAGTATGAATCTCTTATCCGAGAAGAGAATGTTCAGAAGTTAACTGTTGCATTAAGTGTTCTTCTAGTCGTACCTAAAATTCATGAGCAGTATGGTAATTAAGGGCAAGACATGCAATTAAGATTGAAAGTGAGGCAGTTAGGAAGCAGTAGTGAGGCAGTTAGGAAGCAGTAAACGAGTTAATCATAATTTTACTACTTGATGTATTATGGAGATGGAGAATCTATGTTAGAGGTATCAGCTAGTGATGAAAACGTGCCATCGACATAGCCAACAAGATTATATATAATCAAATTGCTTGAGTTTGGTTTTATCATACAAGGTAATTTGTCGAATCTAATTGTATGATCATGAAATTGGTGATTTGGTTGAATGGCTAAATTAATGAGGTTACACATGATTTTCGTGGAATTTGGTTCTAAAAAAATTATTTGAACATATTTGGGATGTGTTTATGCCTCTGTAATTTTTGTAGAATTATTAAAGATGTTTTAATAATTTTATCAAATAAATTTTCATATCTGGACAGTTTTTTGAAAATTATAGGATCTGTTTTGTTTGATATTTTTGTATGTTTATATTTTGGTGCCAGCACCTTTAAAATATTTTTTATGTGATAAAAATGTGTTAATTTCATGTTTGGTGCATGTGTAAATGATTTTTCTCGAAATTTGATTTCCAAAAAAAAATTTAGAAGTCATATTTGTCGTTTTTGGTATCTTATCAATGCTTCGGTGATCTTGATAATTTTTGGGTGATTCCTAAATTATTTTGATCATCATGAAAGGAACTAGAGATGCTTGGAATGATGATTTGATGTTCTAGAAATTTTTGAAAATTATAGAAATTATTTTTGAATTAATGTTAGTAGAGCAATAGATTTTCTAGTGAGACTAGAAAAATTGGCATGTATGACAAAATTGAAATTGTTTAATTTTGGACATCAAATAATTATTTTAAGGTAAATTAATTATGAATTAATTTCTGGAATTAGGCATTCATG
>JAOSBL010000007.1:3083144-3095119 GCA_027568915.1 Erythroxylum roraimae
AGGAAGAGGTATGATTTTATAAGAATAATTCTTCTCTCCCAAATACTCTGAAATTTTGTTTCGGTTTTATAACAATATCCAACTTTACCTTGTATTTTTAGCACTATGTCTAATATAACACATGTTTTATCATTGTAGATGTTTGACTCCAATGCAATCATTCGAATCATCAAAAGATTAATGGGACTTGCTAGAAAACTTTAAATGAAGTTGAAATTATTTAATAATTGAACTGAATTATTTTCATTAACAAAATATCTAACTTCACCCCTGTATCTTTATTAATATGTTCAACATAAAGTATGTTTTATTATTGTAGATGTTTTACTCGAGGGCAAACTGTGGCGGAGTGGACGGCGGAGAATTTAAAGTGAACCAGTATAAAGCGGTAAAATGATCGAACAGAAAGACTGTGAGTGAGTGAGAGCATTGAAAGGTTAAGAATGGAATCAGAGAGCATCAGCCGTCACAAGGCCACCAAACGCCCACGAGACTCCGACGACGACTATTTGGAGTTCAACAATGCCAGAGACGACGTCGACCTTTCTCTCCTCGAAGCCCTCGAGAAATCCCAAAAGGAAAACGGCGTAGAAGTGCTCGACCTCCGTACTCTTAAGAAGCTTGTTCTCTCCTTCGAGCGCCGCTACAAAGAGAACATTGAAGCTCGCCTCAAGTACGCCGACCAGCCTGAGCGCTTTGCCGATTCCGAGATTGAGCTCCACCAAGAGCTCGAAAAGCTCAAAATCCTCGCCGGAGGACCCGAGCTCTACCCCGACCTTGTCAACCTCAATACCATTCCTTCTATTTTGGGCCTTCTCTCCCACGAAAACACCGATATAGCAATCGACGTCGTGCAATTGCTTCAGGATCTCACCGACGAGGACGTTCTGGAAGACAACGACGAGCCTGCTAAGGTTCTAGTTGATTCACTCCTCGAAAACAACGTCTTGGAGTTGCTGGTCCAGAATCTTCAAAGGTTATCGGAGACTGATCAGGACGAGATGGCCGCCGTCTACGGTACACTAGCTACAATCGAGAATCTGATTGAGGTTAAGCCGGCGGTGGCGGAGATGGTGTGTGAGAGAACCAAAATACTAAGATGGTTAGTTGGGAAGATAAAGGTTAGGGAATTTGATAGCAATAAACAGTACGCGTCAGAGATATTGGCGATTTTGTTGCAGAACAGTACGGCAAATCAGAAGAGGTTAGGGCAAATGAATGGTGTGGATGTGGTTTTGCAGGCAGTGGCAATGTACAAGTCTAAGGACCCCAAGACTTCTGATGAGGAGGAGATGGTGGAGAATTTGTTTAATTCTTTGTGTTGTTTGTTGATGCCATTGGAGAACAAGGAGAGGTTTGTTAAGGCTGAGGGTGTGGAGTTGATGATTATTATCATGAAGCAGAAGAAATCTGCTTATGCTTCCGCCATAAGAGTTCTCGATTTTGCGATGACAAATTATCCGCCAGCTTGTGAACGTTTTGTTGATGTTTTGGGCTTGAAGACTGCTTTCGCTGCTTTCATGGGTAAGGCAAGTTACTCTTGCTCTTGTTTCTCTTTTTCTTTGCAAGCAAAAGACACAGCTTTTTGTTTGAATTTCTTGTTGGAGATATATATAAATGAAATAACTTAGTGGTTAACAGAATTTGTACCCGACATATATCATACCCTACTGAGGTTTTACACGTATATTGTGGTTACCTCCTAGGTGTGGTGATTATTGTATTAACACAATCTTCTTCTTTATCCTTTAGATCCCTATTAGCAAGAAGAACAAGAAAGAAAGATACCAAGAAGAACTGGAAGAACGCATTGTGTCCTTGATAGCATCACTGCTTGGTGAGTATCCAGGTTCAACACTTTTAAGCATTGTGTGTTGTTGATGGAACACAGTGATGTAGGATGAGTAAAAGATATGTCAACTAGTTAATAAAACTCACAAAAATTAGAAAATCTGGGCTGTTGGATTCTGCTATGTTAGCTGGAATTTGAATTTCACTGCTGGAATTTCGGTATATGCTGGTGAAGTTCAGATTAAGGTTGCTGGAAATATATATTGAAATTTCTGGAATTATAAACAAATAATGGGTAGTTCTATGAATTACTTGTAGGATAATGAAACTAGGAATGACTTCTAGAGTTTAAGAATCTCTTAAAATAAATTATCATAACTTTTTTGAGTTTGTATAAACATCAGTCTTACTTTCATTGAAAGGTTTATTACATATGTGGAAAAAATTTGGAACCCTAAGCATAATTGTAAAAAGATTCCCAACTAAGATTTCTGAAACAGATTTTAATTGTACTCTAATAAAAATTCTTTGTTCATAAATAAGTTCTACATAAATTAGGACAATATAATTAACAATATTACGACAGCAACTCTTACTCTTCATCCCATCAAATTAAAGCTTGTGGTTGAGAAATCTACTCTCTTTTTCTTTCCTGTATTTAACTTATAGACTTTAAGCTATTATGCATCACACAGTACCTGGAAGTATTATTTATCCCTTCTGTCGTAAAAATCAAGGGAAAGAGACCAAAAAAAAAAATGAAAAAAGAAAAGAAAGAAAGAAAAAGGAGAAAACTAATAGTAGCATGTTTGCATAATGCTAGCCATTGTTGAACATGAATACAGGTGGGATTAGTGTGGGTTACTATATGCACGTACTTGCCAATAGTTGTAGAATAGTGCTGCTTTTCTCTCACCTCAAACAAAAGTACAATCTTGAGTGTTAAGTGATCTTGGATGAATGTGTACCTCATCAGGTGGGATTTTAAGAGGTTCAAGAAGGGACAGGCTGCTTGCCAAGTTTGTTGAGAATGAGTATGAGAAGATAGATCGCCTCATGGAACTCTATATGAGGTAATCCTTCTTCTCTATCCCACCTACTTTCTTCCATCTTGCTGATATTCCACTGAGAATTGTTTTACTTGCTCCTGGAGCAAAGCATGCAGTAGTAGTTGCTATAAATTATATGCTAAGACTTACACTCACTTATTGGATTTCTGATTGATCATTCGAGCAGGTATTCAGATAGAGTAAAAGCAGAGACTGAACGGATGGACCAACTTGAACTTGATGATTTAGAGGTAATGTAATTGCATCTTCATATGGATATTCTTCGAGTCAACAAGTATTTTACTTACAGAAATGAGTGGGTTGGCAGATGGATGAAGAGGAAAGATACAACCGTAAATTAGAATCTGGACTTTACACTCTTCAGGTTAGATCATGCCAATGTTGTTGATTTCAACTAATCTTTCTGATAGTTGAACTCATGATAGTTCAAAACTGTATGTTGTTGCTGTTAGAAAATTATACTTAGTTTCATTAAATTGAATTTGTGAATCATTGCCTCTCTTGATTTATTATGATGGCTTTTGTACCCCATGTAGACTGAATTAATAGTACCATAGACACTGAATTTAACTACATCATGATCTGATGAGAAGAAATTAACTTAACACGGATCAATTTAGTGTGGATAATGGACAACAATACAGACGGGTATCTCATTGTCAAGCTGTAATTTATTGTAATGATAATGAAAGGGAACCACTTAGAATTTGGGTGTTATTCCTGCATTATATTCACGTCTGCTGTTTGTAGTACTGTGAAATCACACTTTTACACTGAGATCTGCCTTTATTTTTGTTTTTCTTCTCCCTTTATGATTGTCAAATTAGTAGTTGGACTACTACTGTGTTACTTGTCTAGTGTCTTTTACAAATTTTCTTTGTTTCCATCTTATCCTCCAATCAGGATTGTATTTGAGAATCCAAACTCTAGTATAATTAAGTTGTGAAAATCCTGTATGTCAACCACTGCAAGATTCAAATTACAAATTTGCCTACTAAATTCTGATTTTGATCTGTAACAGTGGGATCCTCTTGAGAGTGTTATACCTTCTTGCCCTATTAGCCATTTCTTGAACCTACAATAACAGTTATTCCAAACTCAAAACATAGGGATCCGTCACTTTTAGGGTTTTAGGAATCACTTCTAAATCAAAGGATCACTCCTAAAGAGAAAGCAGCACACTTCCCTGCAGAAAGTCAAAAGATTCCCATCTCTCCTTCACAAACAAAAAAGTTTAACCTTACTAAGAAACTTGCTATCCGAGCCCTACAAAGACAAGGGACTCTTTACTTATTATCTACTAAGTATATATTAAATCCCAACATATTAAGCAATGCTTTCTAAATCGAACCAGTATTAGACTGCCATAAAATCGGTTAAAAATTGAATAAAATTGAAGAATTTGAAAAATGATTAAAAAAATTTGTCTTTATTCATTAAAAAATTTAAAGTTTATTTAAAAAAAGAGACTATTCAATGAAAATAATTGGTTTATTTTAGTTTATAAAAATTAATTAATTTATGACAACTGACTGCTTAGTTAATAAATTGATCAGTTTTTAATAACAAAAAATATTAAACTAATCCAACCCGAAAATTGAAAACTGAATTGAAAAGTTGGCTGGTTTAAAATTTTCACTATTAAATTGGTCGAATCGATTTGATTTTTAAAACATTGATAACAAGATCCTTAAATAAAGTTATTTGATTTTTAACTTTTAGCAATAAAAATTACAAGTAGAGGAGTTTAGGGAAGATAAGACATAAATTGATCCCACTCCCCATCAAAACCACTGTGTTTCCTAACTTTTTCCCTTAGTGTTTGAATGCTCATTGTACACCTGGGCTGATATTGCTTTGCACACTATTTCTCTTTGTGCATTCTCTAGATCCAGTCTCATAAAGTCCATTCTCTTCCTTGTCTCTGGGCACTAATGGTTCATCTATGTTCTTTCTCATCTCATTCTAGTCATCTTCAGTTGTTTTCTGTTCTCTCTTGCTCTAGTCTAACTGCCATTAGGGGATTGCTATTGGGTGGGCCATTGTTGGGAGGGCCATGACTTGAGGTGATTCATTAAGAAGTTCCTATTGTGGGTCTAGTATTTTATGAGCTACCTATTGTCCTCATATAAGGTAATCCATACCTATCTACTTGATGAAAAAGGATGTGAAAGTTGGTACTCTTACCCACAGATTCTGTCAATACCTAGCTCAAGAAAATGAAACCAATTATAGAAAATGAAAAGTTATGTTTTCTTCTTATATCCCAATAATTTAAGCTTCAAACATGTCAGCATTGTTTAACCCATATCCCCTCAAAATTGAGTGTGTATTATAGTTAATAGAAAGGTACTCCCTGTTTGGAAATTATGAAGGCACCTTACTTGAAAAAAATTAGAAGGTTGAGTCCTTTAACCTTCACGTCATAAAATGAATTATAGAATTATGTAGGAAGATGCCCAGATCACAAACTCGTGTGTTTTCCCTTTCTATCCAAACGCTAAATTCAACGATAGTTGATGCATATTTATTTTCTTGAAATATTGACTTAAACACTACCTTTATATTTTAAGTATTGTTCTTATTCTTTCTTTTGCTTTTTGCTTGGAAATGCAGCTGATTGCTGTTATTCTGGGCCATCTATGGTGTTCTGAGTAAGTTCTTTTTAATAATTCTCTTCTTCTGTTCCTGTTGAAATTAGTATTTTGCAGTTCTTGATTCCTTAATGATGCTTCAATCGTTTCTTGCAGGCACCAGGGATTGAGAGCAAGAATTGAATTATTACTGAAGCAGCATAAACTTACTAAGCAAGATGTGAAGGATATACTTCAGGTATATGCTTTGCAGCTGTTTTTATATTTGGCTGGGTAACTTTATTGCATGTATCTTCATTTTTGCTTGCTCCACACTACCTTTTTCCTATTCTTTAAATGCTTTCTTTGTTGGAGGATTTCTAATGCATTCATTATATAGAGGTTTCATTGTTCTAAGTGCAAATTGCTGTAATACGCTGCAAACTTTCTAGAAACCTTGATGTCTGATACTTCCTCCTTTGATAGAAAATTTTAAAAAAATTATTATTTTTCATTAATATGAGCTATTGTCAGTTTCTGTTGAAAAAGCCAGCTAGTTCTCTAGAGGTGACACATTCAATATCATTGTCTTTTGATGCATAAGAAATTATTCAGTAAGGAGACTGCTAATTTGTGGATTTTGTTGTAAGAAAATTGAGAAGTTACTGGTCTGTCCATTCTAGCTAAATGCTGGCCTAGTATGCACCATTTTTAAGGACAGTCAGTATTGTGTATTATGTCTCTTTGTATATATAGACCCTAGTCACAGGATTTACTATTGTCAAATTTCTTGTAACCAACTCCCATTTAAGCAAATTTGGAACACTTATTCTCCAATGCTGTTCCCTGAAGAGTGATCCAACTTCAGATGTTGTACTTCAATTATCCATTGCCTTGTTATCTAGTTGGTACTACCTGGTTAAAAAGTTGTGGGAAATATACGAAAGAATCATCTGCACAAGTTTTGTTTTCTGGAGTGTCTTTTGCAATGATCCGTTTTATGCATAGACTTCTGTTAGATAGGTAATTATTGTTTAGTACACGCAGTATATGAAAGATGGGAAGAATTGCCGTTCCCTTGCTATTTGAAGCTCAGATCATGATTACATCTCTAGCCTTTTTCCTGAGATTGAACTATCATGACACACATTTGCTTGCTTGTTTTTGGAAATCATAGGAATATCATGACAACATTGGTGATCTGGATGGGCCAGAAGAGAAGGAACGAGCACAGTCAAGGATACAGAAATTTATTTCTGCTTTTTGATACTGTGTACTAATATTCGAGTTGTTAGGTAAGATTGGGGTATATATGATTGTAGCCGCGACTGATTGAGCAATGGCTTTCAAATGTGTTTACAGTGAGTAATATCCCATACAATTTAACCACTTTTTAGTTTTCACGAATTGCATTCCTCCACTGCTTAAACAATAGCAGGCGAATGGAAGGTCAGCGGGCAGTGACGACGAGGATAGAGAGAGAGTTAGTCATTCGGGCACAACTACATTGACGCGAAAGCTGATGATTTTATCAAACAAGTTCAAACTCAGGTTACAAAGACTCGACTCTCTTTTGCGCACAATGAAATGCTTCATGGAAAACAGAAAGCATGAAAAATGAATAAAAACATAAAAACAAAATTAAACCCATTTCACATATCCAGTTCTGTATTGTTCTACACGATTCACTTCTACACGATTCACTTCATGTCTAGTGCTGTAATGTTTGACCGGCGGCATTTAAACTATAGTTAAAGGAAAGTAAAAGCTTTGACTTAGGCAACAAAACTGCAATTACAATCATGCACACGATAAGATTATTAACACAAGAGCAAAACCCTAAGAAAGGTTATGGCTGACGAAGAAGGGTGATAGAAAATGAAATGGTGCACGCCATAAGACCGATCAAAGCCAAGAAGGCATATTTTCTGTGAAATATGGTTGACGAAGAAGGGTGATCGCAAATGAAATGGTGCACGCCATAAGACCGATCAAAGCCAAGAAGCCATATTTCCTGTGAAACAAACCAGTAAAAGAAAGGTATTGAAGAATATCAATTCAATTAAAGAGAGTTGGGTGTGTGATGTAGATACCCAATTGTAAGGCGATTTTGGGGGTCGCCAGTAGCATAGCCGGTGAAGTAGAAATAACGAGTGACAACATAAAGAGATCCAAGAACAGCGCTCACACATGGATGCCTCATCCCTCCCAGTATCATCATCACAAAGAATATGGGCATCAGCTCCAGCGAGTTTTGGTGACCTCTCTAATCAAATCATTTTGATTTCATGTTCCCATCCAAAATTGAATTAATTTAACCAACCAGAAATTTAGTTACCTGAACACAGTTGAAGAGCTTGGCTTCTTTGTTCTCGGATTCAACAGCGTAGAGACTGGGATAAGCAACTTTGTACTTCTTTCGGGCTTTCCCGACTTGGGCAGCCATCCAAAAATTGAGAAAGGTATAGGTAACCAGAACAAGAACTACATACCCATAATCCCTACCCAATATTATTCCTCCTCCTTCACCCATCTATCTTCTCTTCTTCAGTTATCTCCGACTCCTTGTTTGCACTGGTGCTGTTCGTGATCGTGTCTGGTATCCCAAGCGCTCTTGTTTAAGCCTAACTGTACCGTAAGCGACTCTTTATAGTCCACTCTTAGTTACTCGCCGCCCAATGTTTTACGAGGAAAAATATTTAACAAAGGCGCCGGCTTTTATAGATAAACACTAGATAAAACACATTAAAACGTCACTCCCTGTGTCGATGTTTTAAAAATTAGACCGAATATTAAATCGGCCGAAGGAAAGGTTTAAGGTTTAAAGGTTTAATTGGTAGTGAATCGCTATAAAATCGATATATAATAAATAAGAAGTAAAACTTATAAGAATAAGTAAAAACAAAACATTTTATTAAAATAAAAATACATCAATGTCTATTATTACATAATGAATTAATAATAAATATGAGTCTAATAAAATATTAAAATAACAATAAAATCAAAATTGTATTTTTGAAGAAGGTTGCGTCTTATCATTGTCAAAAGCTCCAAATTTTTCAACGCTCTTTAAAGATTCGTAAACTACGTTTTCATCTAAAATATTTGCACCAACTTCTTCTACTGCATTAAAATAAATTACAAATTAGTAATGTATGAAATTATTCTTAATTGTAAACTTGTAATACAATATAATTTAATGATCAAAATAAGATATGAACTGACCATCAGTAGATGTTCTTAATTCATTCGTTATGACAAATGCATTTTCTTCGTAAATCGTCTTTTCAAGTTTATTATAATCAAGATCAGGCGATGGTTCTTTTTCTTCGATCTAAAAATCAGTATGTTCAATACAATCAATATCAACTGAATCATATGTTCTCTTCCTACTAAACGATCTGAATACAAAATAGAAAAATTATAAAATCAATAATAAAAATAAAATTATTGAAATAAAAACAAAACCACAAAATAGTAAAATATATGTTCTTCATTCTCAGATTATAAGTAACGTAAATAAGATCACTGAGTCTTTGATGTTCTAAACGATTTCGTTTCTTTCTCGTTGATGAAGAAATCACTCAAGATCAGCAAAGTTTCCTGTCATCTCTTCCACGGATAACTAAGGAAGTTTTTCGTGTAAGTCAGCTTTGCCCGTTCTTTTAACGTTGGATAAAATAATGAAGTTCATGAGTAGTGGATGATTCGCTGAGAATGTTCAGATATTTTTTCGTTCACTCCATATTTTGTTCCGTGATCATTAATTTTTCTCCTCTTTAGATCCCAACTTGGACAATACGAATACGTGAGTGAGAAAAAGACAATTCCAAGATTTTCTCGGAAACTTCAAATACTTCCATTTATTTTAAGGGTCAAAATTTACGCACAAATAAAATGTTTTGAATTTCTCAAATTGAATTTTCGATAATAGTTTTATCTAGAAGAGATGTACGTTGGGCAACATAATATACTTTTGAGAAACAAGCTTTTAAAGTTAAAAATGAATAAAAACAAGATAGACCGAGTTCGTTGCGTATTAATTAATTGCTCTAGCTAGAAGATTTGTCTCGTTGGCATTTATCTACTCAGCAGGTTTTTAAATTTGGGTTACCATATGTGCATTGTTTGGTTTTGCAACTGAACCGTGAAGGATGGCTCTTAACGTTTTTCACTTTGCAAGTACTCGTTGTTCTCAAGGATGTAAGAAATAGTGAAAGGATCCTTTCACTTTGATGATCTAGACGTAGAAGCTGTAGGTGCAATCCCTATGATCTTGTGCTTTTCCATTTACCAATTTGCGGTAGTCATATTGATAACTTGATTATTCAAATCATGGTCAAGCTTTTAAGAAGATTGAAGTGGCTTGGTATCTGCTGGTTTCTGTTGGCTAAGAGAGGTTATAAAAATCGGACCGAATTATCTGATCTGACCGAAAAAGATTTGAACCGGCTGATTTTTATATATAAAAGTTATTAAGTGAAATCAAACTGAACTATTGACCGATTTAAACTTTTTCTGATCAAATCAAACAATCCGATTTAATTTTTAAAACCTTGATTAGAAATATATCTTATATATCGCAATCGTTTATTTCGAAGGGTTTTGTAAAGTCAGAAAGTGGCGACGGCATGATTGCTAGGTAACGCAACCTAGAGCTAACGACGGCGTAATTGATCAATTGAGAGCACATGATACA
Source organism: Erythroxylum roraimae (assembly GCA_027568915.1). Lineage (NCBI taxonomy): Eukaryota > Viridiplantae > Streptophyta > Magnoliopsida > Malpighiales > Erythroxylaceae > Erythroxylum > Erythroxylum roraimae. Next base: position 3,093,278 of record JAOSBL010000007.1, read on the forward strand.
CATAATATCAGTCAACTACACCAATGTCTACAATTACCAATTAGTTAGGCGGCGTATACACAGAAACACCGATTATTCCTGAAAACTTGACGCTTAAATAAATAAGCTTCAACCCTGTAAATAGCATGGTAAATTATCCCCAAGTGAGCATTTGATTCTAGGAAAATTCTCATATGGACAAGTCAAAATATATGAGATATTAAAGTTTTCAATTTATTTATAAAAAGAATTGTTGCCTAATTTAATATGAAATTAAATATTTCTTTTTTAATCGTAATTGAATACTCAATAAAAATTTAAAATGGTTACGAGTGAAGTTGCATCATGATGTAAATAAGAATAACAAGTTGGGTCGCACTCACGATGCTCAAATTTTACCTTTCCCCACCTTCTAGGAAGATTTGTATGAGAGACTATGAGGAGCCTTAAATATAGTCGATGATCAAATCAGTGATATCACGAAATTATTAACTTTCTTAATTGTGTAGACTAGGAAGCTCTATGCAGTGAATTTGACCTGTTCGCATCTGCTATTGATACTGCATTGTTTACAAGTATAATTGGATCCAAAGATGAAAGTATTTCGACAATTGGATCCTTAATTTTCTTGGCTAAATAGTTCATTTTGTATAATTCATTTTGTATAATTGAGCATCGATCGTCGACCTTCTTTGATGTGCTTGATCTTCTACAGTTATGCTTTTATATTTTCTTATACTTGCTTAAATTATTGTTATATGTCAAATCCAAGTCAAGATATTTAAGGTGGGGATAAATTGAAAAAAAGGGTTAAAACGGGGTGAAATGATAGAACTCTTGAAATTGTAATCAAAATTTTTGTGGAAGAGACATTAGCTAGAAATCGACCAAATGGTCACTTTAACAAGATTTGATGGAAAAATATAGTTTCAAAGTTTGCTCATGAAATTAAGAAGAATTATAAATACAAACAATTTAAGAATAAATGGGATGGATTAAAAAAGGATTAGCAGCTTTGGACAAATTTAGTAGGTAAGGAAACTAGACTAGGATGGGATCTTACTTATCAAACTATTGATGCAAGTGACGAATAGTGGGAAAAGAAATTGAAGGTAAGCATTTAAGCTTTACATTTATAATGTTCTAATATTACTTGATAGTTTAATAACTTAAACAATATTATTGTAGGAAAATCTTGAGGCTGGCAAATTCCGAAATTATTGATGTCACAATTTAAATGGAAGTAAATTTGTCAAACAATTGTAAACTAAATGTAAACCCATTCCATTCATGAAAGACCTGATAGTAGTTGAATTCTTTCAAATCAAATGTAAACCTAATATATTGTGCTTTGCATATTGTTTAATATACTTTAAATATTATTTATATGCATAAATAATTTTCATTACAAAATAAAATATAGTTAAAATTAATAAAAGTGCTTTTATTTTTATGTTGCTAAATAATCTACTGTATAAAGCTCTTTCAAAAAAGCTATTTTTTTAATTGACAACCAAACAGTCAACTGGCTTCTTTAAAAAGTTCTTCTCAGAAAAGCTATACTGATAAAAGCATATCCAAACAGGCTCTAAGAATAGCTTGAAGCCCAATCAGACTTAAGTAACTTGGAGTAAGCTTAGGCCCAATTAGGTTGAGTGAAGCCTAATTAGATCGAGTTAGATCTAAAAGTCAACACTTTTAAATAAATATTAAATTATCTAAAGCCCATTTAGGTTAGGTCAAGCCCAAAGGGCCAATGTAACGCCTCAAAGTAGGGGTTAGAATATTAATGACATTTAGTACGAATTCTGCTTACTATTGGAATATGTATTAAATTGTGCATAAGTATTATGCTTATTATTG
>JAOSBL010000007.1:3135060-3154674 GCA_027568915.1 Erythroxylum roraimae
TTAAAAGAGCCCTAAAATCCCTTAATTCTGGTCAAATAGGAGATGTTAGTGTTCGAGTGGAGAGATGTCAGGTATATCTCAACAGTATTCAAGAGCAGTTGAGAGTTGATCCACATTCTCACTTGCTGAAAGATAGAGAGTCTGAAGCCATTCAAGATTTGCTAAGAGTTATTAGAGATCAGGAATCCTTTTCCAAGCAAGCTTCCTGTATTAAATGGCTTCAAGAAGGGGATAGGAACACTAAATTTTTTCATCAATCCCTCATTGCAAGCAGAAATAGGAACAGCATTCACTCATTACACCTAGCCAATGGGACTAGAATTGTAGGGCTTAAAGAGATTTAAGAGTAGTTCTTGGATCATTTCCGAACTTCTATAGGGATCTCTAAATCTCTTCCTTCTTCTCAAGAGTTTGTGGCTTCTCTACTCCCTATCCCTCTTCCCGAGAGCCTCACTTCCTCCCTTATAGCTGAAGTCTCTTCTCAAGAGATCAAAGAGGCTTTCAATTCCCTTAACCCCTCCAAGGCCCCAGGCCCAGATGGTTTCAATGGTTTCTTTTTTTTCGCTATTCTTGGCAAACAATAAGATAGGAAGTCACTGAAGCCATTCAGAATTTTTTTGTTCATGGGAAGCTCCTTAAAGAGCTTAACTCTACCTTCATCTCTCTTATCTCTCTTAAGGATTTATATAAGCTTATCTCTAGTGCCCTATACAACTCCTAATATTTAATTCGTGATCTATTCACATGCATGTTCTCTCAAATTCTTCCATACTCAACTAATATTGGATCTAATTGTTAGTATAATTAAATCTATATTAAGAATATTCAAAGATACTTCACATAATTAAACTCCATTTCATAAATAACATTGAATTAGTCTTAACAAAGACCGCAATTAAGATTTTCTTTATCTAAACATATAAAACACTTAGCCACACCAACAATAATAAAAGAAATAAAATGAAAGACATCAAGGTAGAAAGAATTCTAGATGAAATTTTCTTATTCCAATTAGCTTTGACCTATTAAGATGATCTTTATTCCTCTTCTCTATCAAAACAACTTTGAAATTGATCTATTGAGGGTTTTTGGACCCGTGATAACTAATGTAGATTTAAAATTAATATTGATCAAATAATTACTAACTTCACTAAAATTAGGGTTTTAATGCTTTAAATATGTTTTGTCTACTTGAGACATGGTCTTGTGTACGACGATGTCCTAGGTCTTGGATCTCTTTGTATCTTTCCAGGAAGAGACACAGGCTTTTACATGCCCATGTCCTAGGTTGTAGAATTCTCTGTAACTTTTTTAGGTATAGACATAGGTGTATCTCAAGTTATGTTGCTTTTTAAAAATTATCTTCGTCGCGCAGTCTCCCTACAAGTCGTATTTTAAGTCATATTTTTATCTACATATTGTCTATATAAGGATAAGGGCTCACATACAACCATGTATTAGGCCATGTTCAACTAAGAATTATGTTTTTCTTTTTATATTTTTCACTTGAAATCTTCTTCAATTCTTAACAAATCTAATCACAAGGCAACACCTTCAAAATTACTTTAAAATATAACATAAAGTGAGTAAACTAAGGTAATTTAAGTAGAAAATAAAGCAAAAGTCTTAAGGAAATTATATTTATATTTTACATTTCATACTTAAGTATCCATTTAGCTAGATAAAAAAAGTATTTAACTCTTTTCTTATTTCATAATTCAGCCAGCTGCGAACTTAATTTTTTTAGTTAAACATCTTTATTGTTTTTTCCTTAAGTTTTTAACAATTTTTAGCCAATAAATTTGAGAGGCAACTTTATTCAAACTTTTATTTTTGGTATTCGATCTCATCTCTCTTTTAAACATCCGAAAATGTCAATAATAACTAATATTGGTTAGTAACCCCACATACCTAGGTATAGCTTTGCATCAAGTTATTTCAATTGGTTTAAATTTAAGGACATTATTAGTAAGGTGTTAACTCAGGTTATTAGATCAATTTTGAATCGTTAAAGGTACCTTTTAGAGATACTTTTGAGATGTCAAAAGTAATTAAAGGAAGATGGAAGAATAAATAGCCAAAAGGAAGTTTGAATAAGAAAGCTTAATACTTAGTCAACCAACCTTGCCAACCGTGAAATATCTTAAATCTTCTTCAATCAGTCATTTGAGTGGACCACTCTACTTTTGGTTATGCAAATCTGTAATAATTACTTACTTTGCTCCAAATATGGAGTGGTATCATATGTGCAAATGTTACTGAGCTAGGAAAAGCAGAAATTGCACCTGGAGAAAGAAAAAAGGGAACTAGATAAAAGACAGTATGAAGAATAGGAATAGGATACCTTTCTTGGTTAGGATTTGAAAGGTAAATCATCAATTAGGTATCCTTAACCATACGTCTTATGTTAGTATATGAAGTCTTGTGCACTGAGTACGTTAACTTGACTTTTTTATTTGTCTTGCATAAATATTATTTGTTTGATAAATATATAATTGACAATATCACTGACTCTTTTTATTTTATATAAAGTTGTAAAATTCAATAGTAAACAAATTTTTTTATTTAATTTAAAGTTTTTAAATAACTTTAAAAATCTTGGACAAATTTAAAATCCCAAACTTAAATATAGAAGTTATTAACAGTGGATGATTAAGACTCGGAACTTGGAAGTAAGCATCTGCACTAGGTTGGGAGGCACGAAGCTAGCGGTGGCATGGCCCCCCTTCTACCCCTACTACTAAGTAGGTTGGTTTATCATGGCTAAGGAGAAGCAACTTTATGAACATGTCTCCAACCTCTTGTCAGGAAGAGAAATGCTAATGTTTTGTAAGCATCTTCCAAAGGCATGTGGACAAGAAGAGCTCTTTGTTTTTGTAAAGGCAAACAAATCAATGAAAATGGATATATGCCTTCAAACATGAACATCCATGCAGTCCTTTGATTTCGTAAGACATCATGCGTCCCATGTCCTCTTGTGCGCTTTGGTTGTGACAAGTCCCTTCATCCCAATGTGACCTACATGTCCCAGATTTCCCTCTCACTTCTATTTAATGTACTCGTCATATGTTCCTCTAAAACAGGCCATTCACATGCTCCAAAACTACTTGCATAGTCCATATTAAAGACTCCTGCCTTAATCTATGAGTTTTTTAATCGACGTCCATTAAGAGTGATGGTGATACCTCAAAGACGCTGTATCTGTATTCCATATTAGTTAATTTAGGGAAAGACTTCGCGAGTCCAAACAACTTATTCATTATTCACTCGTTGTAGGGCCTAATGATAATGATGGTCTTATATACCTTTGGCATTGCATTACCGATCAAGAATATTGGTCAAACTTTATCAATGTAAATACCCTTTTCCAAACTGCGTACTTGGTGATACATCTAAACTCATATACTGCTGATGATTAGAAGCACAACAAGCCTATCTACATTTACCCCAAAACCGGAGAAGTTAATATATTATTATTAGTGGTCATGATTGCAAACAAAACAAAAGATGTTACCGATTCATTACTCAACCGCCTGATTTTTAATGGATTAGATAAACCAACTAGTAAAAGGAGTGAAGAGGACAAATATGTGAGGTTATAAAGAAGAATCAGTTTGTATGGATTAGTTGTTTGCCAGTCCTCAAGTCTGCAAGTGATCATAAAAACACGCAATTGTTATACACTGAACCATCAATTATTGGAATAAGCAAGAGATATGGATGGTTGTTAAGAACAATAATTCAAATTTCTGCTAATTTTCAGGTGTCTAAGTGCATCGGCTTTTCATTTTAGATGTAACATATCGACCTAAACATATATATATGTTAGGTGAATATTCTGTCTTCGCATGAACCATTTTGATAAGCTTCTCAATAACCCTCGAAATGTCCAACTCAAGACACCTACAGCATAGGGTCTACTCCCAAACTTCCTTGTGAAAAGGGTTTTGCATACGTAGCTTAGGCGCATCCATGCCAAATGTTCTATGTTTCGTTGTTTATTCATTTGATTATGGATGGGTATTTGTTCTTATTTCAAATTAAGCACATATGCTTTTGTGGATGCTGTTTGTATATTGTTGTAATCAATTAGTTAAAAAATCTTACGTGGTGAGATATGATCTATTATCAGACGTCAATCCCAAATTTAATAGATCATTCATTTTTCTGTTGATATATAAAATATAAGATTTTATTAAATGAATTCTTAAAAAATCACGAATCAAGCCATTTGTATCATTCTTGTTCTTAATTTTGTATTCAGTAATATTTCTTTTAAAAGCACTAAAGTTGCTTAAAAGCACTAGAATTGCTGGCTTAATATTATAAATAAATAAATAAGCTCCTGGATTTTGGATCTAGCAAGAAGAATTCAATGTATACACGAGATACAGAATGCTTGAAACCCACTACTTTTATGCTCGCAGGGAGTCCAACTTTGTTACTCATCTCTTAAACTATCCTTTTCATTTCAAGTAACATCTCTTTAATTTTAGCTGCTTATTGTTAGCTAGGCTATCATTTTCCATAACTATTCTTGTGATAATTATACTGACCTTTTATTTCGGTAACATCTCTTTCCAGCTCAACTCAACTCAACGTACTTCAGTGCATAAGGGTTCTTGTTTTGAGAGAGTCGAGGGAGGGTCATCAATATACGCAACACAAGAGACTCCAAAACACTTACGGACAATTGGTAAATTGTATCAATCAATTGTATAGATAGATTCATAAGGTCATATTTTGATAAACATTGAAGGACATGCTTTATGTAATGACTCTTTGGCGAGGAAAAAAAGCATAAATATGCTCTCTTGAACCCTTAAAGAGTTAGAGATATTGAAAAATACTAAGAAAGAGGGGATCAGATCCTCTATTTCAGTTAACCAGTTCTAAACTTAGGGAGTCTATAAGATTGTTCAGCAAAAGAAATGTATGTAATATCATTTACTTTATTTGGAAAGAGTAACTTGAGAAATTTTCAAGGTAAGTAAAGGACGAGACAATAGGTTATACATGAGATGATAAGCCATATCACTGAGCAAAACTTAAACCTCCCCTGATTCACATTTGTTTGTAATATTTATCTTGGTTGCAAGTTTAATTGTCAATGATAACAACCCACTAAAAGTCTCGTTGATACAAATTTAGAGAGGTCCTGTAGTACACAGTCTTATCCCTAACTAGTAGAAATACTATTTCCAATGAAAGTTTGTTTGGGATGCTACTTTATTAGTTCATATATAGTTAGCAGCAACTTGTATTTGTCTAACATTTTCCTTGCGATTTATTGTATTGCTTGTGTAAAGCTTTGTTTGTATCTTATTTCCTATTAATACAAGTCTGTTCTTTTTTATATAAAAAAAGTTAAGATGGGATTTCTTTGTTTCTTTCTTTTATGTGAAAATTTTAATTATATTGTTTATTAATATGATATTATTTTAACAAAATTAATCTTGATAAGGTATGATAATTTGAAATATAATAATGAGTGACATTAGTATACTTGTGCAACGTTGTATGTTACCATGCATACTTAGGGAGAATCCTAAACCTTATGAGCTATTCTAGGTAATATTTTCCTTTACTATTGATTCGATTATCAATTATATATTATAATTCTTTGTCATTATAAGAAAAAAAATTGTTGAATCAAGGAAGTTCTAACCTATGTTTTAATGATAACAACAAATTTATTGTTGACCTGTTTATTAGTGTGTAAAAATTATAGTATATATCATGACAAACATTATTAAGGATATAAATAAGAAAAAAATCTTCACACAATTGAGAACATGAGTTGATTATTATTGAATTATGGAGAAATTCAAGAATTAAGAAACAAGGATAGAGTTTTTAGAAGTCTTATAATGGTTCACTATCTAACATTGTCAATAGTAATTTTTTTTGGCGACAGGGAAAAACAGAAAGCAAGCCTAAGCCCTCAAGACCGCCACAGATAAAGCATCATTATGTAGTAGCATCGAATGCCCGGGATAGGCCTCTCCCACAAATGCCAACATTGTGAAGATGAGGAGCCAAGTTTCGCTAAAAAATTAGCACATTGATTCCCTTCTCTCAGGGTATGAAAGAGGGAACAGTCCCAATCTTTCTACTGATACAGTTGAATATCCTCAACAATGGTCAATGCTCCATGAACGCTGCGTTACTCCTTCCGTTATACCACACAACAACCAATTAATGAAACTATGGTAATTAGATAACAAGAAACTAAAGAAGATATTGGTACCAACTTATGAAATAGTTTCCATGAGAAATGAATAAATTATTTAAGAGGGTTTTTTACTAAGATCTTGGTGATTTTTTTTCCTTTTCCAATCATTTGAATTTGTTACATAATAGATTCATTCTCATGTGTGAATTGTCAAAAGGATGTAAGCTTAAGACAGACCAAAGTTATAAAATTTGTAACGTATCCCTCTCTCTTTCTATCATTTTTATGTTTATTATTTATTATACTTCATGGAGTGATGATCTAATATTAGTATTAGAGTTTAGCTTGGTGAAATATGATAAATTGATATTTTTGAATTTGAATTTAATAAAAGATAATTCAATGAGTGGCTAAAATGGTGTCTTACTAGTTTTTAATTGAAAGAAAATTGACTCAACTTTAATAGTAAAATAAGAGTTAGGTTGGTACAACATAATAAACAGAGACTTATCTAATTGATTCTCATGAATTATGATTTATTAGGTGCCATAAATGACTTAACTTTTTGGTCAAAAGGGAACTAAATCAATGTATCACACTTATTTTGCAAAAGGGGTGTGTCAAAAATTCTTTATAAGAGTTATATCACAAAAGCAAATATATAAAGAGAAGGTTATATATACAAATATAGACTCATCATAAGTCTTTGCTTATAGTTTATGATTGAAATGTGCCATCATTAAATTGTAAAATGACTTAAACTTGATCTGGTTTCTCTACAATGACTTAAACTTGATTTCGTTTCTCATAAGGTTCCCCTAACTTAAAAATTATATGTCTAACAATATAATTAAGCACACTAAAAACAAAATTTATGATATTTTTAGAAGAGAATATAAGTTATCTATATTTACATTAACACTTGGATAAAGTGGATTAGTTTATAAAGTTTGATAGGTTAAATTCAAAATTTAAGATTTATATTTTAAGAATATTATATTTTCGTTTTAACTTAAAATAAGCTCAAAAAATATTAAGAAGGAGTTTGAATTGTCTAAAAGACATAAAAATAACTCAACCAAATCCAATAATTTTTCTTTCATATTTGACAATTTTTTTTGTCTTTTATGTGCATATGTGTTTTAGTCATATTGTAATGTATTCATACTTAATTATTTTCAAATCAATATTGAAAAAACTTAGTTTATTAATATCTCTTTTATATTATTTAATAGTAGAAAGAGTGGATTTTTTAGTTATATATCTGTGTCCTTTTTTTGGAGTTAGACTAATCCCATGTACTTTTACTTTCACAATATTTAATTACACACATTGTTTTACATAAAATTTAAATTTCTTTAATTATTATTTTAAAACATTTTTTCTAGAAGAAAAACCTTTGCTTTGTACTACTTTTTATTTGATAAATAGTTGAATTGGATAAATATACCAAAATCTTCTTTATACTATTTTGATTTTATAAAATGTGACCATTTTTCTTTACTATTTTGTATAAATTTAGGTACTTTTGTCACATATTCTAAAAATAAATGAAACATTTTTACCAAATATTTAATTTGTCTTATATCTAAACTTAGGACACTAAAATAAGAATAAAACATATACTTTATTTGGTTAGAATTCTTACAACACTACACTTAATATCTATTCTATATGAGTCTAATTATATTAATTTTGTACCAAATTGATTTACCCTAATTATTTGTAAGACATGATCCAACAAATCTTGAAAGCAAATAGTTGCCATTCTAGCTAGCCGCAGACTACGTGTAGGCAATAGCAGCTGTATGTGTTATACAAATCAACAGCCTAACGACAGATGGTGGTAGCCACTGCCACTGGCCATGCAGTTTACTACAGTGACCCAAATAGGTTTTTGTCCATTGTCATTGTTGAGGTCTTTAATTAAAACCGACCTGAGGATACGCGACGAGAGAACACCTACCTTTCATTACTGACATTTCCTGCCCTACCATGCTAAGGTCACCTTCTTGTAACCATTCGCAGCTATCCATTTTCACCCTAGCCACTAAAATGGCAGATGGAGAGAAATTTAAAACCGTGGATTCAGAACTACCTTAACTGTTTACATTTATCAATGTCTCATTTTCAGTTTTTGCACCCAAAATGATGTCACTTTTAGGTATAAATTGGTATAAAATGATGTCTTTTTTTTTAACGTAAAATAAGGTTAAAACAGAATATTAGGTACGGAAGATTTGAACTTGCAAAGACAAAAATTAAGTAAGTTCGGATCTTCTGTCTAATATTATGGTGTCTTATTATGTCTAATGAATTTCAACTATTTATTTATGTAGGTCTCGTATGAGTCCCGCATAAATAAACATGAGAACCGCATAAATAAATGGCTAAAATTTATAGGATAAAATAAAATACCATAAAATTAGACAAAAGATTCGGTCTAAATCAGTATTGGTAATAAATCTTCAAAATGATATGCCTGGCGTATTGGTAGTTTGATTGTTAAAAATCGCAATAAATCAGTTGCTTGAATCAATCATAAATCACCGTGGCACGTTTTCTCACAATCAGCCCAAAATCATTCAACCCACCATATTCGATTTTATGAGATTACGCCTACTCTTCCTTACTGCCTTAATAAATGTGTTAAAAAATGAATAATAAGACAAAACAGCATGGGGTTAACTTAACAGTGAAACTGAAAAGAGAAGGAAATAACAAAAGAAACCGCATATGTTACGGCGTACACGTGCACTCAGTGGGTTCACTTCAGAGTTCGGACTCTCTGCCTCTGTATCTCTCTCCCTCTTCGTCTCCCATGTTTCTTTTCTGTGTGCACGACTTACAATGTGAACCTACACTCACTAGCTAGAGCTAACATTAACCTCTTCCCCACCCCCTCTCCCTCTCTGTGTCTGCCACGCTACTAGTACTAGTTGCTATTTAGACATCCTGACAGAAGCTCGCCACAATACTCACCCACATTACTATTACTCACAAAGACAAAGATCAATACAGAATAGAATGTTTTAGTTTCACCTTTCATGTATCTTTTACTTCTCTGTGCCACATGCTCTCTTACTCTGGAGCAGGGCTACTAGGATAGGAGTATTACAATTTAAAAGACAAGTACTGACTTGCTTGGACTTGCTTCGCTCTCTTAAAGCTGGTCCTCTCCTGGGAAGGGAATACCCAACTTCGTTCCTTCCTTCTCTTTTCGGTTGTCTGCGTATGTTGCTTTGTTATCTCCTCACAAAATGTGCGAAGAACCTTTGCCAACATCCCCTTCTGACAGAACTATTGAACAGGTTTATTATCGTTTTCTTCTTCTTAGTTTTACATTGCATACATGTCAAATTCATTTCCCACTTGACAACTGTTTCCATTAAGCAGAATATCAAACAAGTTATGGAATTTGACTGGTTTACGCCGAGGAACAAGAGCTGGTTTATGGGTTGTTCCGTTAAGCATGCATTAATCATTCTTTGCTCTTGTGATCATTCAGTTTTTCTCCCAATGAGAGATGCTGTGGAGTAGACTAAAATCTCCTTTTTCTTTAACATTTTTTTGCTCAAGGACAACTAAGAAACATGTTACATGTTTTGTGTTAATGTTCTTATCTGCCAAAGAGTGGGTGGCCTATTCAATTTAATAACCATTTCCATTGTGTACATGTGGGTGGCCTATTCAATTTAATAACCATTTCCATTGTGTAAATCTATTGTCCTTGATTCAACAAAGAATTTTCTGATACGAGACTTGTTTTTAATGACCTTTTTACACGCAAATGGGATCTTCTATTAGAATCTTACAAAGTCGTAGCTTTTTATTTGTTCTGCCAGTTAGCAATTCAATTCTGATAAGAATTCTTCATCCTGTTCTCGTTACTTCATTAGCTGATAGTTTGTTTTTGCTTTCTCTCCTTTTTCTAAATTAGCAAAGTGTTTAATGCCTCACGTGTCCTCACCTTAATCTTGTCTTTGATCATTTTTTTGTATACTGATGTAAAGCCAGTAAATCATTATTTACATAAAACGGCATCAACTTTGTAATATCATCATAAGACGTGAAAATTTACAATAAAAATACCGGTGACCAGTTCTGTCATCTTTAATCTCTGTTTTCTTTTATCGAATAACTTGTATTTGTTTCATTTTGGGATTTGAGGGCAGTGTAAATATATGAGACTGCTGAAACTTGTAGAAATTAAAATGCAGGCAATTTTGGCTATGAAGAAGGGTGCACATCTCTTGAAGTGTGGAAGACGGGGGAAACCAAAAGTCTGTCCTTTCAGGCTTTCAATGGTAGGTTAAATGAACACACATTTATGACTATCAATGCAATAATGATTACCTCTCTGTTCAGTAGCCAAGTGATGTTTTGAAGCTCAGTAGAAAGAAAAGCAAGCAATTTTCACAAATCCTTTGACTGTCAGATTCTGAAATTGACAAATCATTGTCTATGCAATAGAAAACTGCCTTTTCTGATTTGGGAAACTGTTTAGTTTGGCAATTAAGACATGCTAGAGCTATTCCAGTGTAGAATTCCGATACGTCTCAAATATTCTCGCAAGCATACTACAAGTCTGTTAACTGAATTGTTGTCTATTAGGCCAACCTTCTCAAGTATTATCATTACTTTTGTTGACTCCCACATCTTTGTCGGTAATTCATTTAACATTTGTAACTTGGTCCCCTTGGCATTTTGTTATAAATGATTTGAAAATCAGTTGTCCTTTGCATACTGGATTAGGAATTTAGGATTGTTAATATTTACTCTGATTTGATTACATCTTCACCATTTAATTTTTCTGCTGCAATGGTGGATAACCCAAGTTTTGGTCCATATTTGTTAATTTCAGGATGAGAAGTATTTGATATGGTACTCAGGACATGATGAAAGACTATTAAGCTTGAGCGTGGTCACGAAAGTTATCACCGGACAGAGGACAGTATGTAATCATGGATACATTTGATATTGAATAAAATTGCTTAATCTGTATCTTATTATTGTTTCTATTCCTTTTGTTAATGATGAACTTCATAGGCTAATTTTCAAAGACAAATTCAGCCAGACAAGGAGCATCAGTCCCTTTCGCTTATCTATGCTGGTGGCAAGGGCTCACTAGATTTGGTGAGCAATTGTTCTCACAAAAACAAGAAATATGTTAATGCATTTTGTGTATTATTTTCATCAGTTTTTGATTAAATTTTGTTTCACGTAGATATTCAAGGACAAAGTGCAGGCTAATTCTTGGCTTATAGGCTTAAGAGCCATAATATCCAGGTGCCAACATTCCATGCCTTTTACTGGACCAAGAAGCTGTGTAGGGGTGCAAAGTTGTGTCAACAGTCCTGCTGGTTATATTAGAAGAAAACATAACATGGGAATTTTGGAGGAAACCGTCCAATTTTCACAGGTTCTAATGCTACGGCTTTTGCAGTTTTTTGGAACGGATGGAAGTATACTTGCTTATGTGCTTTTTCTGAAAATGTATTTTTGTGGACAAATAATGTTACTGTAGTCAAATTGATTTTCATTTATGCACTTACTATTACTTTATGTATATGTCTCTTGACATCTATGAACCAACACCTAAACTCCTCATTGTGCATTTCATTGCTATCTGATGAGGATCATGCAATGGTTGCAGACACTTGTTGAGTCATTGGTGCAGTACCTTTTCTACATATATGCGACTTTGCTGTTACAGACATTGCAGAAATTATTGATTAACATTCTAATATCCATTATAATAATCTATTAATCTAGTCAGTTGTCATGTCGATTCTTTGTGATAACAGATTTAAATATAGTTTTCACATATTGGCACTCATGCAATTTCTTTGTACTTTTCTGTTTTCCTTCTTAAAGGTGCGCAGCTTATGTGCGAGTCCTACTCTGTCACATTCAGAAAGGTGTTTTTCTGATGGACTATCTGTTTCTTCTGACAGCTTTTGTTTGTCAGAATTAAGTCTTCCACTTGAGCAGAATTTGCCTGAATTTCTGATGAAAAATGCTCCTTGTGTTGAACCAAATCTGAAAAAGTGTGGATCTAGTTATGCTTGCTCAGAATACCAAATGATTGCATCTCATCGGTTTACTTCCCCTGCTTATGGTTCATCACAAATAGAAAAGAGTGACACCTTAAAGGATGTTCTGATCTGGGGAGAAGGTGTAGGGGCAGGAAATATTGGTTATGGAAACCACAAGGGGATGCGAGTTGACGCTTTATTGCCGCAGTTGTTGGAATCAACAGTTACGCTAGATATACAACATATATCTTTAGGAGGGAAACATGCTGCCATAGTCACAAGACCAGGGGAAGTCTTCTGCTGGGGTGAGGGTGGGGGCAAACTTGGACACAAAGTTAACATGGATGTAACTCATCCCAAACTAGTTGAGTCCCTAGCTGGTAACCACGCCAAAGCTGTGGCTTGTGGTGAGTACCAAACATGTGCTATCACACATTCTGGTGAGTTATATACTTGGGTTGATGATAAATATGGTGCTAATTTGGTGGGTGATGTGGGAAGAAAAACACCATGGCTGCCACGTAAACTTTTTGGCCCTCTGGATGGTATCAGCATAGTAAACATTGCTTGTGGAGAATGGCACACTGCAATAGTGACGTCCTCTGGGCAGTTGTTTACTTATGGAGATGGAACTTTTGGGGTTCTTGGGCATGGGAATCTTCAAAGTTATTGTCATCCTAAAGAAGTTGAATCTCTTAAAGGTTTATGGGTGAAATCTGTTGCATGCAGTTCGTGGCACACTGCTGCTATCGTGGATGTTATTGTGGACCGCTTCAAATATAATGCTGTTGGTGGGAAATTATATACGTGGGGTGATGGCGATAAAGGGAGGCTGGGGCATCCAAACTCAGGGAAGAAGCTCCTACCAACACGTGTTGCTCAACTTGGTGACCATAATTTTGTTCAAGTTTCTTGTGGAAGAATGTTGACGGTTGCTCTTACCAATACTGGTAAGGTTTATACAATGGGAAGTGCAGTCCATGGGCAGTTAGGTAATCCAAAGGCCAAGGACAAGTCAATAACTACAGTTGAAGGAAAGCATATAGAGGAGTTTGTTAAGGAAATATCGGCAGGAGAATATCATGTTGCGGCCTTGACAGCAGATGGAACTGTATATACATGGGGGAAGGGAGCAAATGGACAATTAGGATTAGGCAGCACTGAGGATAGAAACTCACCATCTTCTGTTGAAGCTCTAAGAGATAGACAGGTTGTTAGTATCACTTGTGGATCAAATTTAACTGCAGCAATCTGTTTGCATAAATCTATCTCTGTCACTGATCAATCAACATGTAGTGGTTGTAGGATGCCGTTTGGGTTTGCGAGGAAGAGACATAATTGCTACAATTGCGGTCTTTTGTTTTGCCATTATTGTAGTACTAAGAAGTCCGAAAATGCATCTTTAGCAACGAATAAAAAGAGACCTTCTCGTGTTTGTGATTCCTGTTTCAAGAATTTGCAGAAGACCACAAATTCACAAAGGATGCTACAGCTAGAAGGTCATGGTTCAGGGCAGCTTCTGTCCCCAAATAAATTTAAATATGATGACAAACAAGATAATGAAGAACCCATCAGTCCAGGAGGCCATATTCTATCAATGATGCAACAATATAACCAAGAAATCCTACAAAGTAAAAGAAAGATCCTGAAAAATCAAGGAGAAAAAGAACATTTGGAAACTAACTTGTTTTCAGTTGGATTACCACGATGGGGGCAAGTCCCTTGCCCTGTTGTATTTAGATCATATTGTGACAACAGTTTAGTGCATCCAATGAGACCATTATGTAGTGTTTCCTGCAGCTTGAACCTGGAGGAATGTGCACCAGAATCAAACAAGATGCTGCGCGAAGAAGTTAAGAAACTGAAAGCTGAGGTAGTCCCTTCATTGCATACAGCATTCAATATGGATCTGTTCATATCTCATGGTGTAGTGCTGTTTTCCATTTGCAGCTCATGTTTTGTTTCGACCTTAGAAAAAGACACACTTAAATGCATTTAAACATACTCTATTAAGGAATTTCATGACTGCTAATCAGTCCAATAACAGGGGCACAGATGTAGTAATTACTTCCAGTTAATTTTGATTGGTGTCTGGTGACTAGGCATATAGTTGGTCAGGACATGATAAAACGAATGTCTAGCCTTATCTTGCTGTTTTTAAATCGTCATTCACATATCATTCATTCAAGCGTGATTTCCAAGTCTTCATTCATTTTAATTTGATATACTTTTTGACCCATCTACTTCGAACCATTTTGATTTGAGTAGGTTAAGAGCCTTGAACTGCAATGTGAAACTAGAAACCAGAAAATTCAAGAATGTCAACAAACAATAGAAAAAGCTTGGGCCATGGCTGGGGAGGAAGCTGCTAAGCGTAAAGCAGCTAATGAGATTATAAAGCTTTTAGCATCAAAGGTAATCTTTGTTTTCTTATTCTGATGAAGCGGCTTTGACTGTTTGAAGTCCGTTTTGAATTTAAATTGTTAATTTTAGAAATATGAAATTAGAAGCTACAAGGAGATGCATCAATGTTTGTTTTAACTTGTAAAACTATAAAATGCATCTTTCTTGGTGTCAATAGATATTGGCGAAGTTGAAACTGGGTATGATCAAGGCGGTAGGTTCGATTACGCCAACTCAGTCCATCAATTTGCATTTACTGGCATGTGGTCTCCATTATTTGGGATTAACTGTTTTCATGTAATTGTCATTTTTCTTCAATCATGGTCTATAAGATGGTGTCTATTTCTTGATTTTCCCTTTTCTTTTCTTGTTTTTTTGGAATAGTATCGTAGACTCTGTAATTGTGTAGTGTTTTCTTTTTTCGATTCTTTTGGCATATCAGAATAATGAACTAATGGAGTTCCAAACAATGCTTGATAAGGTGTCTGCTGGAAGAGAAGTGAAAGATGGATTATGCAGTAATTTTCCCAACCTCACAACTGCACATGACAGTAGTCCTGTGCTTGAGGGTGGGCATGCTGCATGTGCTTTGACTCAGTTGCCTCATGGAGCTAAAATTCCAAATGACAGACAAGCGGATAGTTTATCGAGCTCTCCAATCGTGTTCTCTAATAGGTTAAGGTCTATTACCGAAAACAGCAGGACGTTGGGCAACTCAGCTGCCCAAATAAAAGAGGACACTGGGACTAAAGCCTTAAAACTTGAATGGGTAGAGCAATATGAACCTGGTGTCTACATTACACTTACAATTCCACCAGGCGGAACAATTGAGCTGAAGCGAGTCAGATTTAGGTAATTTCTTATCACCAATACTACTTGTATAACATTACTGTTATTTGATAATGGTTAGGAAAATTGCTAAAAAATTTCCAGTTACATTCTTGTGATGCATTCCTGCTCTTCCTTTTATCCTTTGTTCTTTTCATTTAGCTCTCTCACACTTTTGGACTATGGTTTGCAGCCGGAGACGATTTTCAGATAAACAAGCAAAAGAATGGTGGGAGGAAAATCAAGTTATTGTGTGCCAGAAATATGGAATTGAAGGATTCTCAAACACAAACCAGAGCCAGACTTAATAGGGTGACATGAAAGATCCTACGATCATTGGGTTTTTAAGATAATCAAAGACAGTAAAAGTAAGCACTGTACAGTTTCAAAACTTTAAACAGACGATAAGGGGAGTCATAGGATCCGGAACGGGAAATTATCATGTTCAGTTCAGGGCCTCAGTTTTTGTGTTTAACGTTTCAGTTGAAATCCTCTTGTATTGATTATTTCTAACAAGTGCCAGTGTGTGCAAATTATATAGACATACCAATTGTTGGGACTTTGTAATGACCTCCATATTCATACTAAAAAGGAGCTAAAGTCTTAACTACGGCAGTTAAACATACCAAATTCAACTCCATCTTGTTGATTCCCTTGTGTTTTAAGTGTTTTCCACGAAACTTGAAGCAGACCAACGTGATTCATTAAGCTAACAAAAGAAAATGAATAACAACAAGAAAAGAAAGGTGAGCAATGTTTTACAGCAAAATTGTTATCCTTTCTATTTACAAAAGCTCTTTCTCAGTAAATGAAGCTTTTGTTAAAAGAGCTATTTGTAGACATTTAAAGATTTGTTGGGCAAACATATAAGAATGTAGGCATAAAAGCCACTAAGCTACTAACTTAGTAGTTAATATCACCAACCACTTTAGAGATTATTTTAATGGGTGGTTTAGATAACTTACCAATTATCCACTTCTAAGTAAAAGAACACGTGATAAAGGAAGATAAGGTATATTACTTATGTTTGTTGCCATATCATCCCACTTTCTTCATGATTCAACCCATTAACTTGTCACATCACTCTTGATCTTCATCCTAAAGTAAAGGTCAACAAAGTTCCTAGCCAATATGCACATGATTGGACCAGTGCAAGCCCATGGTCTAGTCCGTTCGTCTATGGTCTGCCATTTGAGCACAAAGTAATTCTCAGCCCTGCTAAGAGCTTCCAATGCCCCATGATCAGTTAAAGTTAGCTAAAACTTGAACCATGCTTGATCTCACTTGGCTAAGTCACCTTGGTTCCTTTGGCATGCCTTCATCATGCCTAAATCTTTGCTAGAGATTGGCCAAGGCTCACCAATGACTAGTAAAATGGTCCTTCATATGTTAAGGGTATAAAAAACCACCTCACTAGATGAATCTGATGCCCTCGTTAAAACAAATTGAGGGTAATTATTTACCTAATCCTCGAATTGCCACAAAGTTGTGTCCTCGCAAGTAGCTTCTAAGATTGGTTTGTTCTACCACTGAATCAAGAATTTTGTTCTCTGATTCTTCTTGTATTGCCCCATTATTCGTTGATCCAAAATCTTCTCAATTTGGTTATCAAAATTTTTTCTTACAATCGGTGGAGCCTTTTTTACTTGACTCTTACTTGAATCTATAACATCTTTATGATATGGTTTAAGGACATTAACATGAAAATTTAGATGTATTTTTAACAGTTTAGGTAAATTAAGTCAATATGCCATTTTGCTAATCTTTCTAACGATTTCAAATGGCACATCAAACTTTGGTACTAAGCCTCAGTGCAATTGTTTACTACTAATTTTCTTCCAAATATAAGGAGTAAGTTTAAGTAGTACCTTATTCCTAATTTCAAATTCAAATGGCATTATTAGTTGGTCCACATGCTTCTTCATCCTTTTAGAAGCTTTTTGAATAATGTCCCTAGCTTTGTTCAACAATTCCTATTTCTCCCTCTCAAACCGATAAACAACTGGGCATTTTTCTCCCAACTTTGTTATGTTATCTCGAATGAAGTAAGGGGTTGTTGTCCCAAAACAATCTCAAAGGGACAATTCTCTGTAGCTGAGTATTTATGTAAGTTATAACAAAATTATGTAATGGCAAGTAAACTTAACCAATTCCATTAACTTACATTCACATAATGTCGCAAGTATTCCTCTAATAAGACATTGATCCTCTCCATTTGGCCATTCATTTGAAGATGGTTTGTAGTTTAAAAGTTCAAGTCACACCCCATCATATTAAAAAGGGACATCCAAAATCAACTAGTAAATCGAGCATCTTGTTCACTTACAATATTCTCCAAAACTCTAAAGTGCTTCACCATATTCTTATAGAAAAGTTGTGTAACAACATTTAAGGGATATGAAGTTGAAGTTAACATAAAAACTGCATACTTGGAGAACCTATCAACTATCACTATGATTGAAGCCATGTCATTCACTTTTGGATATCTGCCAATGAAGTCAATCAAGATTAACATCTATGGTCTTTCTTGAATAGGCAAGGGCTGCAAGAATTATGCCTCCTCCTTTCTTTCTTTTTAGCTTATCTAATCAACAAACAAGGTAACAAACTCTTATCACATGGCTTTTTTATGGACAACTTCTTTTAGACTTTGAAAAAAATTATTAGTAATATTGTCCATATGAGTGATGAGCCTGATTCCCTACAAGTAAACTTGCCAAGCTTCAAGGCAATGCGCTACTGCTAACATCTCCTTCTTATGGGTCAAGTATCGATGTTTGGCATTATTGAACTTGCAACATTCGAAAGCAACTAGATGGCCTTATTACACTAAGACTCCACCAGTGGCTTTATTTGACTTATGTGTGCACCTCAAAGGGGAGATTGAAATTAGGTAGTTTTAACACAGGTTTGATTAAAATGGTAACTGTCAACTTCTTAAAGGCTTCTTAGTATGCCTCCTATAAGCACCACTTTTGCTTCTTTTTGAACAAATCAGTCAAGGGCATTACTTTCTTGGAGCATCTCATATTGAAGAGGTAATAGTAATTTACTAAGACAAGAAATCTCCAATGTTCTTTCACCGTTTTTGGAACTTGTCAATCAATATTTGCTGGTACCTTCTTACGATCCATCCATACTTGACCTTTGCTCATTGAGTGTCCCAAAATGTCCTTTTAATGATAAAAGAGCATTATGGAATTGTCCCTATCTCTCTTATGCAAAAAGTCCTTTTAAGTAAAAGGATTTGGAGATTATACATTGATAAAGGAGCATTATGGATCAAATGGATTAATGATTTTTTTCCTAAAAAATAGCTGGAAATAAACAGGAATACTCTTGTTACTTCTCACATATGTTGAAATTAAGAAACCTCTTACACCTTTGGATTAAGCATAACTTAGGGAATGGTGAAAAAATTTGGTTCTAATATGACAACTAGAATGATCTCAGTCCATTAATTATGAGAAATGATCTCTTACACTTAAGGAAAAGAATTCCTTTAGATGTTAGAGTTTCTTCACTTATACAATATGAAGTTTGATAGTGCAACTTTTGAGGCTCCTCTTCATTATCGAAGTATCTACCCCAGCTTCATCATTTACATAAAGAAGACATAATCATTTGGTTAGCCAATACCAATGGGTATTTCACTAATGACCTTGCCACAAAATTTACAGAACTAACTTGGAGAATGTATCATGGTATGAAATATTATGGGAACAAACTTTGAACCCCAAAGCTTCCTTGATTAGCTAGCTAGATGTAAAAAAACATAATCAAAACTAAAGATAGGTCATTTGCAGTGCCGGCCCTGGGCAGGGGCCATAAGGGGCCCCAAAATTTTGACTCCCACCTGCACATCACTTCCAGACAAATGCTTACTGCATATCACAAATCCTCTCATGTCCTGCGTTATTGCCTATTCCCAAGGCAAAATGAGAAAGCCTCTCTAAGGCTTAAACGTCATGTAAGCCGCGGCTGCAGTTAGTAATAAATGAATGTAACGTTAGTGTAGTTGATGTTTCGAAGAATTAAAATTTAAACGATAGTTGAGGGTAAGTTGTTAAGTCAAAATTGACTTTACGTTTTAAATGATTTTGATGACAAACAAAAAGAAGACAAAATGAAAAAGCAGACAAAATTGACAGTAAATGAAAATCAGACGAA
>JAOSBL010000007.1:3154774-3173775 GCA_027568915.1 Erythroxylum roraimae
AGAGACTTTCAGTAAGGGGGAGTTACTAAAAAATGTGAGATTCCATTTACCTATTCTCTCTTTACCCATTCCTTCTCCAAAAACTTCCGCAATTCCTAAAGCTGATCCAAAAGAGAAGAAAGTGTTTGAAGTGCACTGGGCAATAAATGACGATGGTTTAGATGAAGAACCTTCTCAGTTGGAAAGAAGACCATAGACCAAAGGAATTGTCACAAAACAAGCTCCATAAAAAGAAACTGATGAGGCAAAAGAAAAAGAAAAAGATGAGTCAAGAAAAAGGAAAAGGGAAGAGAAAAGAAAAGGCAAAGAGCCTATGGTTGAAGATAACATTGAAGCCATCGTCAGGGAGGAGTTATTTATAAAACAAGATCTGTTTGAAGAAATCCCTAGAGCAAAAAGGTCCAAGAAACTCATTAAGAAAAAATTGTCACCACAAATAAAATCATTTTAATCAATGGAAGCTGAATCATGCTATAAAATGCAGTAAAAAAAGAGAAAAGTGGTTGTTGGATGCATTATGCCTCCTCATATGTTCGATGATAATAGTATTCCTCTCTCTACTTTCTTGGTTATTGTTGGGTAGGAGAATTATTTGAATTTGGATGATACAGTGTGTGATGAATTAGTCAAATGTTATTACACACACATGTGAAAAGAAGAAATTGATGGAAAGCTAGCCATCATATCTTGGGTGCAAGAATGCGAGATCTTAATAACAAAGGATATATTGGGGAACATTTTTAACATGGCTCTCATAGGTAGGACTGACCTTCCTTGTCATAAGTGGGACATTACTGATCTTGATTTGGGAAAGATTGTGGACTTCATATGTCTGCATACTGAGAATGCCCATGAAGGGAGACCCATATCTAGAAATTTGGACCTACTGCCTAGATGCCTCGCATTAATATTGGCTACTTCAATTTTTCCAAAAAGTTGCACAGTAGAAAGATTTAGTCCCCTGGATACCTATATAGTATACAATCTTCTGAAGGGCGACAAAATGAATCTCCCAGTAATGATTCTGAAGTTTATAGTGGAAAAGGGAAGCCATAAGAGCACTACTAAAGGTCTGCCTTATGGAATGTTGTTAACCAAGATCTTCAAATATTTTGGTGTTCCATTTGACAATCTGATGCGGTATTAGCCGGGCAAGTTTCATTCCTCTATCCCCTCCCAGTTCGAGTACAAGCTGAAAGAAAATATTTGGGTGGAGAAGAAAACAGAAAGAGTAGCATACTTCTTAGGTCCTACCTCAGAGCAGCGATCTGAAAGGATACCAGAAATTGTAGGTCCTACTCCAAAGCAACAGGCTCCTGTCCCTCCTCAGGACATAAACAGTATGGATATTTTACAACTGTTGAGGGACATTCGCGCAAATCAAGATCAAATATGCGAACAAAATGATAGCCTCCAAAACCAAGTCATGGATTTGCAAATTTTCCTTAGGAAAATTCCTCACTAATTGCATCAATTTTTTCATCTATTTCATTCTTTTTATCTTACTTCCTCCTTATACTTTATTATTTTTTGATAATGACAAAGGGGGAGAGTTTATTTGGATATTTTTTGCATATTTTTGCATATGTGATTATATATTTCTCAATACTACCTCGATTATATATGTGATTGATTATACTGTTAAAATTGTGAAAATCTGTGATATATAAACGATAGGTTCTTTTCTTAAGAGACAAGCTCCTTCTAATTATGTATGAACATATAAAAGTCACAGGTATTTTTCGAAATCATCTATTATCTCTTTGAATTTTGAAAAATATATCTATTATTGCTTATCATCATCAAAAAGGGGGTGATTATTAGCTTAAGGTTTATGATTAATTATTTTGATGATAACTGTATAATATTTCAAAATTCAAATTGAATTCATTTCCTTGTATAATTAACGGTCTTATTCTTAAAAGAAAATAAAATCATAAGAAATACGCTTTCTTTCTTGCAGAAACCTTCATTATGAACTTAACTATTAGAAATAATTTATCTGAAAGGATCCTCCTAATTATAAAGGATGTATATTAGCCCCGTGATTATTGGAAGATTTTTGGCAAAGATGACATCAAAGTTATTCAAATTTAAATCCATCCAGTTGACTAAAGATGTAAGTGAAGGAACGATTAGTTGAAGAAATTGACTATTTAAGGAAGAGTCAATGCAACTATGAACAACAACTAAATAATACATAAGCTTGCGAAGCTATATTGTCAAAACTCATCAAAAGCATATACATTCTTGAAAGTGATATCTTTGTAAAAATTCTCTTGTGTGTTAGAATGTGAAATTTTGTTGAGAGAGATAACTGAAACTCATATCGAGCAAACCTCATTTTTATTTGAGAGCTTATAGAGGCTAATGAAATACTACTAGTGTGGAAGGTTGAAGAACCTTGAAAGATATTAACTTGTGAGCTTAGAGAGGCTAATCAAATTGTTACTTGATTTTATTGTGAAATACTCAAGTTGGATACTTGGTGACTAGACGTAGACTTGGGTTGTAAGCCAAACCAGTATAAATCGACTACGTCCTTATTCTCTCTTTTCTTATCTTTATATTTCCGCATTATATTGCATGTGTGTTCATTTCAGTAAAAGGCTTCTTTACTCTTATAATAGGTTCCTTCTGTTTTTAACTTGCTAACAGTTCCTTTCAATTTTAACAAACACCTTTTTTTTAAATTGTTTTAACAGGATTCATCATTCTGTAGGGTCCATTCATTTAAGTAGGGTCCATTCATTTAAGTAGGGTCCTATCCCACAAAAGGCTTTTATTGTCTAATAGGCTGTCATTTAAAAAGCTTTATTGTCTGATAGGCTCTTACTATTTTTTATTCTTTAACTAGGATATGTTTTTTATATGAATTGAAAGTAACTTGGGGATTTTTTTTTTGTCACACACAATTCACCTCCTCTTGTTTGTGTTTGCTTTATCATAAAGATCATCTTTAGATGGTTTACTTTGAGATTTACTCATCTTTAAAACAAAGATGTCTTTCTTATTTTATTCCACCTCAACTTAAAATAACCCTTCTTCATTATCAGTTATATTTTGATGGCTATTTGTTCCATTTTCATTGCTAGTAAAACATTGACTTCACATGATGCCCCTTGTCCTTTAATAACCCTTTCAACACTGCATACTCAATTTATTGACACCCATATCCCCTTTTTTTTATAATCTTTTTCCAACATATCTATAGCCCCTATTTCTTTTGTGTAATCAAAATTTACCTACATCTGCGTTAAAAAAAAATAAAACTATTAGTTAGAAATTCATGGTAATTCAAGTTATGATGATGTTCAATATGCATTGTAGTAGTTTCAAAGCTTCATGGGACATTAGTAACTTTGAATTATTTAGTCACACCTTCCTCCTTTGTGTTTAAACATATCTTCTTTTTTTTTGTCTGGTCATATAAATAGATCGTCTAGAAATTGACTAGCCATTTTGATCTTATAATTAACTCACAAATGTATGTTGAGTGTCCTGTTTTTATTTGATGAAGCAGTTAGTTTATATTATAAATAATGTCTATGTGTTTTAGATGCTATACTTTCCTATCACGAACTCCTACGGATCTTGTGTAAGGGATTGCATTGGTTGAGCACTTAGTTCATACTCGTGACTCTCAAATTCTCCTCTAACTTATCCCTTTTCTTATAAATTGTAAATTAACTTTACCATATTGGTTTTATTGTCCGATAGGGTGACATAAAGTGTGGGTGAGTGGTAGTGGAAGAGAGCACATGGCATGGTGGATATCATGGCATGGTGGATATAATGGTAGTATAGAAAAGGATAGCAAAGTGGTGAAAAGAAGATGACAAATGAGGCAAAAATCAAAATAGAGTTCACGGGTTCACCAACTCTTTTTCTCACCCATATAATTCACATACTATATTTATGTTCGAACTCTACGGAGCCTAGCCCACTTTA
The DNA here is from genome assembly GCA_027568915.1 of Erythroxylum roraimae. Classification (NCBI taxonomy): domain Eukaryota; kingdom Viridiplantae; phylum Streptophyta; class Magnoliopsida; order Malpighiales; family Erythroxylaceae; genus Erythroxylum; species Erythroxylum roraimae. The sequence continues at coordinate 3,158,726 of JAOSBL010000007.1, forward strand.
GATTTAGAATCCTTTCTCTCACCAATTAAAGCTGCAAATCCTCTCTCTTTATCTGTCTCTGCGTGTGTGTCCTACTGTAGGTTTGGCACATAGGCCACTGCAGGCAGCTGTAACATAGTTGGGCTGGCATTAGTAGTCTTAAGTTGAGAGAAAGAGAGGGAACGAGCTTGTTCCAATATATTCGTCGGTCACTAATGTCTCCTCTATCATTTCATAAAATGCTGAACTTGCACATGTTCCTGTCTCTGGTACTTCTCTTCAGAACTAGTACATATGGATCAGGTCTTGCAAGTTCATCAGATGCGATAGTGGGCAACATTTCAAAAGTTGAGGATGCACAGAACTTCCATATCTACTATGGTCAAACCTTCAAAGTCATCAAGAATTTCATTGATGGCCAGAGTTACCTTCTCATCCAGGTACTCTCTTCTTGCATTTCTCTGAAACCTGAAACTAAGTCCAGGAACTGTCTTCTTTTCGTTACCCTTAATCATTTCTTAATTACGTTCCTTTATCAATATTTAACACCTGATTCTTTCTTCTTCTCTGTTCACTGAGTTTAGAAGAAGTATACGAGTAGGTTAACATATTCGTCTGATATCATTAAATAAGGTGTCACATGATGAGGACGTAGCCAAGGGAGCTTTGTTTTTAGTTCAAATGCTTATAAACAAACATGAATTCACGGACTAGCCGAGTTTGTGGCAATTTTTGCAAGCTCCCGGATGCTTCTTAGACTAGACATTACACAAGTTGACTGAGGATACTTCAGGAAAAGAAAATCAATTTCCACTTTTAATTTTAGTTTTCAGGGTTCGCTTTTAAATTTAGTATAAAAAAAAGTTATTTGAGTTTTTTTGTTCAATTTTTTGTTTTTTTCTTTATTTTTAAGATGAAAGATATTAACAACAACAAACAACAACGACAACAATCCCAAAATACAAAGCTCTTCACTTTGCAAAATTCGGGGAAGGACATCAATTATACACTGTCATCATTTTATATTCTACATGACTTTTTAGTCACACAAGAGTAAGCTTAAAATAAAAGATATCAACATTTCTTATAACTTTTTTATTTTATCCAAATCTCTGTATTTTAAAAATTTTATGAACAATATTTATATTTTGTGAAAAATACGAAATTAATTCTTCCTTTAAGTTTTGTTATAAAATTTCGTTGATATAACATGTTTGAACGCGCGATACTCTAGTTATACAGTCATGTCACAGAAAGGTGATTATAAATTAGCAAACCATATAGATTATATGTGAAAAATATATTGATTTATTAATTTAATATAATAGTAAATTAATTCTTTCATTAAAATCTTACTTATTATGTAATAAATTAATAAATGAGATGATCAATTTCTTACAAGTAATTATATTAATTTTATTAATAAATAAAATTGCAAAAACTCTTATTATTTGATTTGGTCAATATATTACATCTTATTATTTATATCAAAAGGCATAAAATTTTATATATGTAATGTGAATATATTATTAATAATATATGATAATGTAACTTATTGTTAACATACAAATAATAAATATATCATTATCTGTAAAATATGATAAATAAAAGTATTCTAGAATCTAAAATTTCAAATGAAACCATCTTTTCACATTGAAAATTATTTTTATAAAAAATAAATTAATTTATAATAAATAACAAATTTAAATAAAAATTAACATCTAACTGATTATTAAATCATTATGAAATTTATTTTTAAGAATTTAAAATTTTTATTTTTATTCAATAAATATTAATTTGATTTAATTTAATTTATCTCAAAACCTTATTGCAATTTCAATTACATATTTATGTTAATGTTTATAAACATTAAATATTATACATTTTTTTTCCAATATGTTGATTTTACCCATAAAGTTCTTTTTGAGGAATTATGTGATAATTATAAGTATCAAGTTTAGAGGGCGAGCATTACCGGTTGTCCATTGTGATCACAAGGTCATACGTTCAAGTCACGGAAACGATCTCTTTGTAAAAATATAAAGAGAAGTCTGTATATATTATGATTCTCCTCAAATTCTCACAAAACGGCGAGTTTTGTACACTAGGTACGTTGACTTTAACTTTGGCTTTTACACGTATCAATTTTAAGAATAAATCCTAATATTACGAACTATGTTAATAATATGTGAAATACCTCTTTAGGAGTTGATTCATTTTCTCTGTAACTTTTCCCGTGAAAGCCCTCTCCTCAAGAATTATATAATATGAAGAATTCTATACTTGAATGACTAATTTCGTAATATTTCCAGAATGATTCGAGGATGGCAACAAGGACCAAATATTGCACTTCAAGGATCAAATCTTTTCTTATCCCTTTGTCTAATTATTCTGTAGACACGTCCTCGTTTCCAGGTACACATTTCCTACCAGCTTTTAAGTGCCTTTTGGCTTTTCTTTTTTAACATAATCAAGGAAATTGAAACACAGAAATATCACATGGTCCTGACTTGGAGGACCAGTATACATACAACTCATTTCTCATATTGCATCACTTCTTCAACGTATGAATTTTACAATTAATGTCTCATTTATTTTTCCTTTTTTTTTACAGTTTCCTTTTTCGAGGTGAGTGTCTTTTGCTTCTGTGAGTTGCATTTTCACACTTTTATCTTCTTATGTTTTCTAATTTTCTTTATATATGTGCACATAAAAGTACTATAGGAGAATAAGGAAATCAGTGTTTAAATTTCAAAGCAAATATATGGAAATAAATGAAAGTATTCTTTTAAATATTTTGACTAATTGCTTTCGAGCCCGATTTCGACACGACAAATATTTGACACGCGCGGAAAGTACATTCTAAGAATGTTTATGGATCCTATCGTACATCCTTTCCAGTTAACCAACCGATCTACCCTTCATCAACATATCTTATCCCACCAATCTATTCTCCACTTTCATACCTTGAAGAAGTTGACGATGAAATGGTATTCAAGTTCAATTATTCTTTGATCAGATAGTATATCCATCCTACCACCATTAAGCCCAAATCGACCAAATCAAAGCCTAAGCCTGAAAAGCTTTTTGAACCATCACCTTCATATACTAAACCTGCTGATCCATACCCTAAACTAGTTGATCTATGGAGTAAACCCTTACAGATCTACACTCCACCTTCTTCTCCACCAAAACCACAACCTTTCCACTCTACCGGGAAAGACAAAGCTCCTCAGATAGAGTTCATAGCAACTCTTGCACTAGCATCTATTCCTGAGATATCTGTTGAAGAATGCCTCTTTGAGTATTCTAGAATCTCTGAGCAATCATCTGTAGTAACTGAATCATCTAAAGTGTCTAAACTATCTTCAGATGAATCTGCATAGTTTGCTGACCTGAAAGATCTAGCTTAAGTCGTGATGACCATGCCTGAACATCCAAAAGTTGAGCCAAAAATTGGTGAAGCTGAGTCTACAAGAACTAAACCTCTTAGACCTAAGCTACCACCAATGTAAGCACCACCAACCAAACCTACTTCAGATCCCTGGTTTAAATTCGATGATCTTCCACCTAGAAAACGGAGAGAGCCTCTCCATTAATTTGGTGCTTGATTGATTTGCAAATGACTCGACTGAATCATCCTTTAAGAGATATTTTTCTGATTTTACTTCTCATTTTATTGGTACATTACGAGAATGGTGGCAAAGTCTTGATGAATATCGTAGACTTCAATTCGTACAAGTCACATCTACTAGATTATTTCTTGGAGTAATTCATAAAGAATTCATTGGTGACTTTCAGCTCATCGACAAACAGGCCAGACAAGAATATTTTGAGATGAAGTGTTATTCTTTGGACATAAGAGATTTGCAAAAATATTTCAATCATAGGACAAAACGTTATTATCTACTTAATGGATACATTCATTTCCTCTCTTCCAGAAAAATTACAACCTGAGTTACAAAGAACCATTGTTGCACTTCGAAGAGATATGAAAGATATATCTCTTAAAAAGATCTATCAACTCACCATAGCTTCTTTTGACAAGCTATATGATCACCAAGTTTCCTTTGACACTACAGGACCTTTATAACCTCTGGCTTCCTTCTTCCAAGATGCACAAGATCCTAATGATGATATTTTCATCCCTAATGAAGAAAAGCTTAACTAGTTCCTGCAAAGACTCTGCACAGATGATGCCAGCCCAGCAAAAGACAAAGGCCCTACATAGCCTATTCTCTATAGTGCTTTGATCTACATTGATGACATCTTGTTATACTCTAAAACCTATGAAGAACATCAATCTTTATTCTAATCCTTCTTGGATCTCACGGAGCAATATGGAATTATGCTCTTGGTAAAAAGAGCCATATCGGGATAGTCCAAACAGAATTTTTAGGTAGGCATTTCCATAATGGATTCTATCAGTTTGGTCTATATATTGCCACTGAACTACTGCATTTTCCTAATGACAATTTCACAAGCAAACATATACAAAAATTCTTTGGAATTGTCAATTATATCGCAGATTTCATCCCTCACGTGGCTAATTATACATCATCCCTGTCAAATTTACTATAGAAGATTCCACCACCATGGGGAAAAGAGCAAACTAGAGCCATACAACAGTTAAAGCAAGCCTATTAACATCCATTAGCTTTGAAGATTCCTGACAAAAGACAGTTGTTGGATCCTGTTTCCCGAATCCAACTCTTAACAAAATATCATCAATACAAAACACTCAATTTATGTAGCATACTTGACAATTTCAAAGATGCAATGCACAAACAAATAGCTCTAGAGTTTCGTGGAACAAAACGGATAAACCGAAGTTTATACCGTGAACAAAACGAGTCCGATTTCTCAGGATCTCGTGGCCTCAAGCGGGCAGTCGAGAGAAGGCTATATGTCGACGTGCACGTGACTAACGAAACATTCCTCTCTTGCCCAAACAGAAGCACATAATCATGTTCAGAATCATTTTATCAAAATGCTCATACTTTCGAGCTTTTCTATCTTTTCATTCATACGAAATGCTATGACATGTTTCAATGGCATAACTTGATCATTATTCATAAATCACAATGCATTTTCAATAATCACAATAATTCATTATCGAGCAAGTTAAAATACAATACACATGCATTTTTTCCACATTCACATCAATTCAAATCCAATCAATCAAGCATATACACACATGTGCAAATTTTTTAAATCGTTTAAAAGCAATATATGAAGTAACTGAAATCATTTAGTTCTCTTGATTTGGAAAAACTTTAATGGCTCATTATTCAATTATAAACATGAAAATCACCTTAGAAATCCTTGCTCAAATACTTGCTCAAAGGTGCCTCATACTTTGCTCCTTTTTGCCTTCCTTGATTTCCTTTAACAATAGCCGAAAGTCCATTCAATAGGAATTCCAATTTATGATCAAGTAAATGAAGAAATTTGATAATACTTTCTTCTAGAAAAATGTTCCCCATTGTCTTAAGTTTCTAATGACTCCAAAATCATTCAATTTCGTTCAGTACTCTAAAAGTTATACCCTAATCATTTTTGGTTTGTTCCAATACTAACACAACATTCTATGTTCAACTTCCCTTCAAATATTGAGATCTTTAGAGACTTAATTGGAACTTTACTCCTTTATACAACTTGTATTCCTATGTCTCTAGTTTACAACGAATCAAAAATCACCTCATTTAGACATCTACAGCAAAAGTTATGCCCAAAATACCGAAACATGTCTATGCAGAAAAATGGGCTAAGCATGTTAGAGTTTGCCACGGCAAGGGCAAAAGTTTGCCACGGCGAACATATCCAGAAATCTCCCAAAAACTTGTTTTTCGACATTCTTCATCTATATACTTCCCATCTTTCAAATATAACTTATCTTAACCCTAAATCATCATTCTTACTTCATTTCTAAGCTCATTTCAACCCAATATCATTAACAAAACATCAAAATTTATCTTTGATCATTAACTAACAATAAAACCTTTACATAAACTATTCATCAACAACTTCCTACACATATTCACTTCACTTAAGTTTCATTTAACCAAACTCATGAAATTTAAAGCATAACTTACTTGTTGAAGCTTCAAATTTCTTCAAACTCTTCAAAAATCTCCAAACCCTAGCTTTTCTCTTCTTTTTCCTCTCCTTCCACGACACTCCCCTTCTTCCTCTCTTCATTTCATTTTTCTTCTAATTTCTACTCTTAATAAACATAAAATACTTTGCCCTCCAATATAAGCCTTATGTCCTAAATGCTTAAGTGAATTTCCAACAATGCCCTTCATTCATTCTTACAACTTTAATCCTTAAATCAATTTAACCTATGTCATGAAAATCCTACTAACCTTGACATAAATAATTAGCTCCAAAACTTTATTCATCAAACCTCATAATTCATTTAAATCATGCTTAATTCAATAAGAAAAATTTTGGGGGCTAACAACAGCTAATCCTGCAACCTAATGCAAGTGATCAATACTACGACCATGCTCACAAAAAGAAGATACTACCATACAATCAGTTGCTTCCATAGCAAAAATGGTTCTCATCCTATAAATTCACCATTCGCCTTTCTAAAGGTAACTTAACCGTCCCAGTTGATTACCTATCTCTTCCTATCAGTTTGATCACTACCTCAAACCATATCCCTCTCTTCTTTTCCATGGCTGACCTACCCACTGCTACCATACTACTGCCAAAAAAAGGAGTTCTTTCCTTCGATTGCTAGTACACCCACTACTGTTATAAAAGTTGCATCTTTTGCCCGATTAAGCCTGTTTTATTACCTATAACTCTTTCTCAGCCAAGCCAACACACCTTGCAGCCCCTTTTTGTTTAACCTTAGAACACCATACCTCAATGTGTTTTTTCTTAATGGTCCACTCTTAGAGAATGCATTATGGCATCTCTAGGCTTTCTCTGCCCTTTACACTTGTGTTGTCACCTTACCTCCTCTACAGGTCTACCAATATATCTATGAAAGTTCCTTGTTATGGACTTTCCTTAAGTGGTATCAACCACTGGAACAATGGAGAAAACAACTTTTCATAGTCACTGAATAGCAACAATTATAGGAAGCGCCTTTAAAGAAACAATCTACATAAAGTTTCTTTATTCTCCACCGCCCATATCCCACAGCACGTACTGCTGCAATCTACTCCAAAAATCGAGTCTTTTTCCATCACATGTCACTTTACTTGCCAAAGTATAAGGAAAATGTCCTTAAATCTCTTCGAAGTTTTCTTAAGGATATCAACCATTTTCCTCATCATACACGTATCATCTCTACTTCTCTTGGACCCTACAGAGAAGAATTTATTCATTGTGAACCTGAAGCAATAGAAGTAGACATACCAGGCCCAATATACTTTGAATCCGATGATATGACATCAATCCTAGTAGGTTGACAAGTAGAGATCTCCTTTCTTTTGTTCTTCTTCTTCCTTTATTGTTAATTATACAGCTCATCATCATCATCACTGTTAGGAATACTTAGCTGAGGATGTTTGGAGATTGACTTTCGATATAACAAAGGTTCCTTATCAATAGCTTTGCGTATTTTACGAATACTTCTGGGTCTTGGGTTTGGATTTATCATCATTATAATCTTTATGGTGATAGTGAACTTGTCGAGTAGGCTAACAAGTAGAGATCTCATTTCTTTTGTTCTTCTTCTTCCTTCTTTATCGATTATATAGCTCATCATCATCGTCACTGTCTGATTCAGGGTTCAAATATACTTAACAGTCTGTTTCGCACACAGAGGGATCTATATTCCAATCAAAATGTCTACGATGATGACTGATATGGACTGGTTCTCCATCAGGTTTAAAATAATAGATTAGAGGTCCATCTTTGCCTTCTTTATATGAGAACACAAGTTGAATCATCAGGACAGGTCCTAATGTATAAGAGGGTCCATCTCATTGGGCCTAGTATAGATGGATTTCACAGTTCCATCTCATAAGGTCTTAAGAATAGGTGGAGTAGTGGTGTGAAAAGAATGTCCGTGGAGAGCATGAAACACTTTTTGGTAGCTAGAGATCCATTCATTCAACATCAAATTTTTAACCGCTAGTGGTAATTGCTTTAAGATCTTGATGATTGTAGTCTGATTATGAGCTTTATCTACTACCATGTATAAGGAATCAAAAGTGGAGTCTGGGAAGTTGAGATCTATGGCATGATTCTGCAAACGATAGACCATATGGTGATGAAGAGTAGCTATAATGGCTGTAAGATCTTACTCTGCTTTAGTGATCTGGTTTTTGAATTTAGAGTCATTCAGATAAAGTGGGATCATCTAGCCTGATATTGAAATCAGGGGTGATGGTGAGGATGACACTTCTATTATTGAGAGTTGTCAACAGGATACCAATTAGTGCATTTTGGTACGTTGTATAAGTAGTGTCTATAAGAGATATCCTGGCTATAGTAGGAATTCCCTTTCTTCCATAGAGGGTGAGAACAAGACGAATATCTAGCATGAAGGTGTGTATGTTTCTACTCTCTCCAAAGAGAGATGAGCTCCTTTGGGATTTCGAGCTTCTTGTATTATTCTACTGAAGTTGCTTGCAAACCACACTGTTTTAAACGAGAACTCTAGATGATTACTTTTACTTTAGGACGGTGTTTGGAGAGGATAGTGCGTATACTCTTTGTCTAAAAATGGTCATGAGAATATATACTATATGGACTAAGCAAAGGTAAAGAACTATTAGAAATATGATTTTCTTCAGAGAGATTGGTTATTTTGACAAGGTATTCTATACGATTAGATAAAGTACGTTTCATACTAGAAGGAAGATTGGCTATAGAGAGGGTTGAAGAAAGATGAACAGGGTCACTTGGTAACAGATTCATGGTTTATGATACCTCCCTACTCACTCTTATCAAGAATACTATAGTCACGATCAATAACACTTATGGCTCTGATAACAACAAGGCTAACCTTGGTCAGAGGGCTCGGGGAAGTTATTCCTTCTATTCCAGTTGTTCCTATTCCAATAATTCTATGCATGATCGTTAATCCTTATAAGGAAGATTTTTCCTCCACTGGAGAGATGTAGTAATGATCAATAAATCGTTATCTCTAACCTATATATTCATTCCTCTGGCATAAGTACTCATGGAACAATAATTTCAAATCATGTTGATGAAACTCTCAACTGGCAGATTGATAATGCTTTGACCCAGAACAAAGTCCTTCGATAAATTGATTCTAAACTTGATGGTTTGACACAACAAACACAAGCTACACAACAACGAGTTGATGTTGTCTCTACAGAGATTCAAAAACTGTATAAATCTTACAAACCATAAATGGCCCAACTTGATACGACTCATCGACACTATATTGATACTTAAGATTTTTTGGCTCTGATTCTACTATCAAGGAGCGGGAACTCAGAAAGGTGAAAGAAATTCTTCAAATTATGGAAGCTGACATGTGGAAAGAACAGTCTAAAACTATTTATGAAGCCTATCCTAAATCATTTCCAGTTAACCAATCAATCTATCCTTTAACAACATATCCTATCCCACCAATATATTCTCCACCTTTATACGCTGAAGAAGTTGACTATGAAAGGGTGTTCAAGTTCAATTATTCTTTGCTTAGGTAGTATATCCATCTTACCACCACCAAGCCCAAATAGACCAAATCAAAGCCTAAGCCTGAAAAGCCTGCTGAACTATCATCTTCATATACTAAACCTGCTAATCCATATCCTAAACCAACTGATCCGTGGAATAAACCCTTACAGATTCACACTCCACTTTCTTCTCCACCAAAGCCTTAACCTCCTCCATCTATTGGGAAAGACAAAGCTCCTCAGACAGAGTTCATAGCAGCTTTTGCACCAGCATCTATTCCTACCATATCTGACGATGAATGCCCCTCTGAGCATTCTAACTTAGCAACTATTGCACTATCATCTATTCCTGAGATATCTGATGGAGAATGCCCCTCTGAGCATTCTAGCATCTTTGAATAATTATCTGCAATAGCTGAATCATTTGAAGTATTTGAATCGTCTTTAGATGAATATGCACAGTTTGCTAACTTGACAAATCTAGCTCAGGTTATGATGACCATGGCTCAACCTACTAAAGTTGAGCCATAAATCAGTGAAGCTGAGTCTATAGGAACTAAATATTTTAGACCTTCACCATAACCAAACCTACTTCAGGTCCTTGGTTTACATTCAATGATCTTCTACCTAGAAAATGGAGAGAGTGTCTCCATGAATTCATTTCTTGGATTGATTTACAAATGACTCGATCGAATCATCCTTTAAGGGATATTTTGTTTGAGTTTACTTCTAATTTTACTAGTAAATTACGAGAATGGTGGCAAAGTCTTGATGAATATTATATACTTCAGTTTGTACAAGTCACATACGCTGGATTACTTCTTGGAGTAATTCATAAAGAATTCATTGGTGACTTTTAGCTCATCAACAAACAGGTCAGACAAGAATACTTTGAGATGAAGTGTTGTTCTCTAGACAGAAGAGATTTACAAAAACATTTTTAGTATATGACGGAACTGTATTATCTTCTCAATGGATTCAACGATGTTACTCTTTGTTATACATTCACTTCCTCTCTTCCAAAAGAATTACAAACTGAGTTACAAAGGACAATTGCTGCACTTCGAAGAGATATATCTCTTGGAGAGATCTATTAGCTCGCCTTAACTTCTCTTGACAAGCTATGTGATCAACAACTGTTCTTCAAGAACGTGATTAAAGGTGATGCTCCGTTAAAGAAAATGTGCAAAAAGCCATATTTGAAGATCAAGTGTAAGGAGAAGAAGATTATAATTGTCACACAAAGATGAAACATCATCACAAGAAGTTCTCCTATAAGAAGTTCTATAGATCCCACATGTCTCCTAAAGAAGGTTACAAGCCCTTCACAAGAAAGAAATGCCGACGATTTGTATGTTTCTTCAAAAGGAGAAATCCTCAAGAAAACCACTAGACCATTGTTTTCTCTGTGGTAAATCAGGACACTTTGCTCGTCAATGTCCTTATAAGATGAAAAGGGATATCGAACTCCTAGATTCCATTGAAGTTACTATGCCAATCTAAGATGATCATGGAAACATTGAAGATCTCATAGAAGAACAATCTAGTGAGGATGAAAACATAAAGTTTACTGTTCCCCTTGATTCCTCTGATGTGGATAATGACTGCTCTGATATTTCCATTTTTAAAGATGACATGCTCTTCATGTTACAGTAACAACAACCGTGTCCCAAGCTTGTCCCCAAGCCTATTCCTCGTCCCTATGTTCAAATCCAGTTAACGTTCCAAGATAAGCATGATTGGCCCATTAAAGCTATTGGGTACATAGATACTGGATATGGGATAATAATTATGAAACCCAACATTTTACCTCCTGATGCATGGAGTTCCCCTGAATAGTATTTCACTACTGTTGATGGAAATATTTTCAAGATCGAGCCTATTTCTAAACCGAAAATAGGGATTCGTTTCTTCCCTGGCTGTGTGGTACAATCTAAGGTTCTTGACAATAATCTATCTGGCCCAAATATTCTTATCAGACTATTACTGATTCTACCCACAGGAATCAAATGTCATTCCAACTTCAGTTCTTACACTGACATCGAGAATGTATTTGAGCTTGCTCAAGTACCACCACTGTATGAAGCTTTGAGAGATCAATTTTTTGACTACTGTCTTGAGTCTCATGCACAGTTCTCTCATTCCAATCATCTATGGAAGAATCCTGATTTCTTCATTCATCTTCCTTTCAAGAAGAACGAAGATATCAATCCTACCGAGGCTAAACATCTGAGTATGAACCCTAATGATATGAAACTAACACAAAAAGAATGTGTTATCCTTCTTCACCAAGGACTGATTGAGCCTAATAAATCTGATTGGGCTTGTCAGGTTGAACAAAATAGAGGAAAAAGAGGTTAGTCATTGACTATAAGCTTCTAAGATATCCATGCCTTATTGGTACTCGGGAAATACCAGATCTAGTGCTTAAGAACAAACCATCCATCAGAAATGAGGGACAACAAAGCAAGATTGGAGTGTAAATTGCAGGTATGCTGGCCAACATACACAAACCCTTTCTCTCTATGGGAATAAAATCTTAAGGCTTGCCTCTTAGGAATCTTACACCTCCAATCTCTCCCCATTTTAACGACCTTAAACAGGATCTAGGGTCTAAGACTTTTTGATACACAAGATCCTTATGAAGAGGCAAGTGTAGAGCATATTTGTCTTTCTGTATGACTAAGATTACATTATTGAAGAATCAAGCTTTTAGGAGATAGAGAACTTAGAGAGAAGCCATATGATAAAAACACACCATATTTTTGATTGATCAAGCTCTTAAGGAAAGTCTAAGTACAACGATAGAGAGGCCTTGCTTTTATAGTCTAAGCAAGGGAATAAAACAAACAACTTTAAGGAAAAAATTCCTTAGGTACAATCATTCACAAAACTTTAAAAAGGCAATAAGTGAAAAGTGGGAAATATATGGGTCCTAAATATTCCTAAGAGATAAGGAAGAATCTTTAAAGAGGATGTGGATCCTAAAGATTCTTTTACAAATATAATGGCACATTAGAAAAGACACACCTAATTATGAAGACAATTAATATAAGGATCCCACAGTGAAAAGTGGAATCCTAGTCATCAATCACGTTGAATTGGTTATTGCCACGACTAGAGATTGGAAGGAGAAATTCCTTCACTTGAGCTGCCAGTGTTAAAATAAGCTCTGTAGGTCCTTTGTCTTTTGTTGGGGCTGGCATCATCTATGCGGAGTCTTTGGATGAATTGGTTAAGCTCTTCTTCATTAGGGATGAAAATATCGTCATTGGGATCTTGTGCATCATGGAAAAAGGAAGTCGAAGGTTGTGAAGGTCCTGTAGTGTCAGAGGAAACTTGGACTAATGTTGTATCATCGAATTCATAATATATTAGGCTGTTTGGGCGTAGTATGTCTACTTCTAGCACTTCAGGTTCACCAGGAATAAATTCTTCTTAGTAGGGTCCAAGAGAAGTAGAGATGATAGGTGTATGCTGAGGAAAATGGTTGATATCTTTAAGAAAGCTTCGAAGAGATTTAAACACATTTTCCTTATACCTTAGCCAGTAGAGTGACATGTGATAGAAAAAGACTGGATTATCGAAATAGATTGCACCAGTACGTGCTATGAGATATGAGCAATGAAGAATAAAGAAACATTGTGCAGATTGTTTCTTTAAAGGTGCTTCCCATAATCGGTATTGTTTAATGACTATGGAAAGTTGTTTTCTCCATTATTCTAGTGGTTGATACCACTCGAGGAAAGTCCATAACAAGGAACTTTTATTGTCTTAGTCACAGATATATTGGTAGACCTGTAGGGGAGGTAAGGTGACAGCACAAGCATAAAGGGCAAAGAGAGTCTAGAGATACCATAATGCATTATCTAAGAGTGGACCATTAAGAAAGAACACATTGAGGTAAGGTTCTCTGAGGTTAAATAAAGAGGGGTTGCAAGGTGAGTTGGTTTGGTTGAGGAAGAGGTGTAGGTAGTAAAACAGGCTCAATCGGGCAATAGATGCAACTTTTGCAACAATAGTGGGTGTACTAGCAATCAGAGGAAAGAACTTTGTTTTAGCAGTAGTTGGTGGGTCAACCATGGAAAGGAGGAGAGGGATATGGTTCAAGGTAGTGATCAATCTAATAGGAAGAGATAGGAAATTAGTTGGGACATTTAAGTTACCTTTGGAACGACGGATGGTGAATTTATAGGATGAGAACCATTTTTGCCATTGAAGCAACTGATTGTATGGTAGTATCTTCTTTTTGGGTGCATGGATATAGTATTGATCACTTACATTATGTTACAGGATTGGTTATCCTTTGTCAGGAATCTTTAAAGCTGATGGATGTTGACAGACTTGCTTTAAGTGTTGTATGGCTCTAATTTGCTCTTTTCCCTATAGTGTTGGATTATTTTGTAGCAACTTTGACAGGGACGATGTATAATCAGCCACGTGAGGGATGAAATCTTTAATATAACTGACAATTCCAAGGAATTGTTGTATCTATTTGATTGTGAGATTATCATCAGGAAAATGTAGTAGTTTACTAACAATATATAGATTAGGTTGATAGAATCTATTGTGGAAATGCATACTTAAAAATTCTATTTAGGCTATCCCAATATGGCTATTTTTACCGAGAGCATAATTCCATGTTGCTCTATGAGATCCAAGAAGGATTGGATTAAAGCTTGATGCTCTTAATGGGTTTTAAAGTGTAACAAGATATCATCAAAGCACTGTAGAGAATGGGCTCATATATCTTAGTCATGGCCTATTGAAATAATGAAGGGGAAACCTTGAGTCCAAATGGCATAACAGTCCATTGGTGTTAGGCTTTAGGAATGCAAAATGTTTTCTTATATTTGTCTTAAGGATCTGTTCCTAGTTGCCAAAATCCTGCTTTGAGATCAAACTTGGAGAAGATGGTAGTTTCCTTCAGAAATAGTACCTATGCATTAATCTTTGGTAGTGGGAACTTATCATCATGTAGGAAAGCATTTAGAGGTTTATAGTCAATGACTAACCTCTTTTTTCCTCTTTTATATTCAACCTGACAAGCTCAATCAGATTTAGTGTTGGATCCCGTTTCCGGAATCCAACTCTTTACAAAAATACCCTCATACTTGAGCATGGTTCCTTGCAATCTCTTCTTGCTCTGATACCACAATTGTTGGATCCCACAATTGTTGGGCCCCGATTCTGGAACCCAACTCATCGGAAACGAATCATAACACCTATACTCTTGCTCTGAATCAATATGAACATACATACTACTTATAACTGAACTACTTAAATCTGTTATTTCATTACTCAAGCAGCTGAGTCTGCAATACATTGTTTACAACAAAAGCCACACCATTGGCTTATTTCAAAAATACAAAAATAACAAATGAAAAGTAGCAATCCCTTTAGGCTCTCGAACACTTGATCTTCTAGCTATAACCTGAGGATGGGGCAGAGAGG
>JAOSBL010000007.1:3206313-3217872 GCA_027568915.1 Erythroxylum roraimae
CGTCAGTCTACACCAAGAATTTTTAGCCTATAAGATAATGGCATCATGTTTTAGTAGCAAACACTATCACCATCAATGCTCTCTCGTAAAATGACTTCAATCAAGCTCTCCCCTTTAGGACTTGACTATAAAATGTAATAGGTAAATTTTATTACATTTAAATGGCTCCACTCCTATGCTTGAAGCATTTACCTCAATTATAAATGACTTCTCAAAATTTGGCAAAGCTAGGTTTGGTATTTTTATGATAGCCTTTTAAGATTTTGAATAGCCTCAACAACTTCATTATTTCAAAGGAAGGTATCTTTCTTCAATAAATCAGTTATAGCTTCAATATTCCAAAGGAAGGTATCATTCTTCAATAAATCAGTTATAGCTTCATTATTCTAAAAGAAGGTATCTTTCTTCAATAAATCAGTTAATAGGTCTACAATTTTGCTAAAACTGTCAACTAAAGGAAGCCTCTCAATTCCTTAAATTCTTAGGGATGGGCCACTGTTACATCACCATCACCCTCACTTTTTTGGAGTTAGCAAAAACTCCCTTCTTTGTTATAATATGCCCTAAGTACTTGATTCAGATATGACAAAAATAACAATTTTTAAGGTTGGCAAATGATCGATGAGCCTTTAGATGAGAAAGTATCTCCCTCAATGTTGTAAATGTCAATCAAAAAGGCATTATAAACCAATATATCATTGAAGAACACTAACACTCCTTTCCTTAACATCGATTTAAACACAAAATTCATCACCGATTGAGAAGTGACAAGGGCATTCGTGAGGCTGAAAGGCATCACTAATAGTGGCCTTCTTAGGTACAAAAAATTGTTTTAGGCACATCTTCAATCTTCACCTTTATCTAGTGATGCCTTGAATTTATTTCTAATTTTGATAATAGACAAGTTTCTTTCAATTCATCAAATAAGTCATCAATCATTGGAGTACGAAAATGGTTAGGTACCATTGCTTTATGTAATTCTCAGTATTTAACAAAAAAAACTCTAACTTCCATCATTATTCTTGACTAGCAACAACATACTCAAAAATAGTCACACTTAGCCAAATAATTCATGCCACTAACATTTCCTTAACCAAATTCTCGATCTCATCCTTTTGGGCATATGGATAATGTTAAGGTCGTACATTAATTAGGATAGTTTCAAGCTTCAGATTACTCTCATGACTTTTATCCCTCTGTGGTGTTAATTTGTTGAGCCCGTTGAAGACCTGTCAAGTTCCCCTTCCTGAAGGGTCTTACACCTAAGCTCCAATAGCCCCCTTTATCCCTCCTATTGAATTGTTTCACATGGTTTTAAGGGAAACCATTGGCTTGCTCAGGCTTGGGTCCCCTTGAAGTGTCACAATTTTGCCATCCACTAAGATCCCCATTGTTAATATATGCCAGTCAAAATCAGTATAATGCATCATGAACAACCATTTGAGTGGCAAAGCTTCCAATAATAAAAGGCAAGAAATCTTCAACGATGGTGATCTTTTCATTTTTAGTAGTATCCCTCAACAAATGCCCTTTCTAAGGACAAAAATTCTCATGCCCATCACCACCCTATAACTGGTCACTTTTGTTGTAATATCCCGACTCTTAAATTGTTAAAGGATTTAAATTGTTAGACTACTGACTCACATGAGTGGCATCATATAGAATGAATTTAGTACATTTGTGACATGATTTCAAGACTTACGAATAAGGATACATACCCGGAAAAGTCAATTGAGCATGCATTAAAACATGATATGTGTGTGTGTGTATGTGTGTGTGTGTGTGTGTGTGTGTGTGTGTGTGTGTGTGAATGAATGAATAATCATATGATTGATCAACTTATTAATGTGCTATGTATGTATTGCATGAAGATAGATGCATAAGTTGATCACCAACATCCAAACATTGCCGGATCGTCAAGGCAATAACTTATTTAGAGCATACTATGAGTTAACTTAGATGTGTATCTCAATTATATATTCTTCTGTATTATTTGTATGTTGAATATGAAATGTGAGAATAATTGAATGTGTAATGTCGGAATGAATATGAAATGTGGAAATAATTGATTGTGAATTGCCGGACTTAGATCTGATGAATCTTATACATGTGACAAAAGCACATGAGAATGAAAGGTAATGAAATATGGCATATGATATGATGCATTGCATTGAAATGCATGATTAGATGAAGGAGTTTTGAGCAGAGTAACTAGTCTAAAAAGAGCTTAAAGCTCAGAAATGTGCACAAAGAACCACAAGGTCAGTTATCAATGAGCCCGGTATCCACAATGGATACGAGATGGTTATGAAATGAGCCTGATATCTACAAGAGATACGAGACAATAAATAGACGCTCGATCACAACAAAGTAAAAATGAAAGTGAGTCATATGTACATTTGCATATATAAATTGACATGTATCATATGATTGATTTGAGATGATTACTGAATTGTTTGAAATACAGTTGAAGGATAAATGAGGATGTGTTGTGATATGAAATGCTAGCTTATTTAATATACTTGTGAAAGTATGATAATCTAGATGTACTTGATAAAATGTGATGTGATATTCAATACTGAATGATGTGAAATACTTGTTGAAATGGGATATGATTTGCCTCTGTGTTTCCGACCTAAGCGAAAACATCAATGATGGTTCACTCACTGAGTTCGCAAACTCATCGAAATTGTAATGTTGATTTTCAGGTTCAAAGGAGACCTAGCTAGTCTAGTTGAAGTAGCTTTTGCATTTGGACTTGGGTCAGTGTCAGGATTAGTTGTACCTGCAATTGTCATTAGTTATTTTTTATCAAAGAATTGTATCTCTCAACTGTTGTACAATGTCTATGTGAATTTTAAAAGTGTAATCACAGTTGAGACTTTTAATCCTCAAGGAGTTGCAAGGCTTGCGTTTCAATCCAATAACTTTGAGATCAATTCGGCACTCCTCAACGTACTTCATAGCAGTGTGCAATTTTATGGGTTGTCAAAAAAAGATCCTAATGCCCATCTTGCTAATTTCTTAGAGATCTGTGACACCTTCAGGTTTAATGGGATGTCTGATGATGCTGTGAGTTTAAGATTGTTTTCTTTTACCTTGAGGAATTGGGCAAAGGCATGATATAACTCACTCAGTTTAGGGCAAATCACTACTTGGGACCAGCTAGCCCAAGCTTTCCTGGCTAAGTACTTCCCCTTAACTAAGATAACAAGAATCATCAAGGAGATCACAAACTTTCAACAAAGTGATGGGGAGTCATTATATGAAGCCTGGGAGAGATTTAAGGAATTATAAAGGAGTTGACCCCACCATAACCTTTCGAGGGAGTTCCTTTTGCAAACATTCTACAATGGTATGAATCAGAGCACAAAGGGAACCATAGATGCAGTTGAAGAAGGGTCTTTGATGAGGAAAACTATTGATGTAGCTCATGACCTTTTGGAAGAGTTGGTGAATAATAACAGCATATGGTCAAATGAAAGGAGTAGACAAGGGTCTAAGAAGCAAAAAGGGATGATTCCAATTGACTCGATGATGGCCTTGCAAGCACATATTATTCTTCATCCACAATCAAGGCCATGCAATTACAATGTTAGTTATGTGGAAGGACAATCATGGCATAGATGAATGCTTCTTATTGGGAGCCAGTGGTATAGAACAAGTAAAATTTTTAGGCCAGCCGCAAAGAGGTAACAATCCATACTTTAACACTTACAATTGTGAGTGGAAAAACCACCCATTCTATAAAGGAAGAAGTCAAATTGTTTCATAAGCAAAACATAGGAAATACTCACCATTTTGTGACAACTGCAAAAATTGCTCTAGATCATGCACAATGTGCTACTTATTGTAATCCCTCTTCTAATCTTCTTATTGACAAGGAGAAGCAGGGTGCTTTTTCATAAGCAAAACATAGGAAATCCATACCATCTTGTGACAACTGCAAAAATTGCTCTAGATTATGCACAATGTGCTACTTATTGTAATCCCTCTTCTGATCTTTTTGTTGACAAAGAGAAGCAGGGTGCTTTCTCCTAAGCCTTGAGATTCCATCATTCTTTTTTAAAGCAAAGATCTAGAATAAATTGGTTATAACATGGAGACAAGAATTCAACTCTTTTTCCATAAAGCAATCTCCTCCAGACATGCTTCGAATAGAATTGTCTCCATTAGGCACTTGAATTCCAACATGGAATCCTAGGCCTTGACCATCAAAACAGCTGAGGAGCATTTCACCAATCTATTGGGATTAGGCTCCAACTCTCATTCATCTGTTGGGCTTATAAAAAAAATTATCTAAGAATAACTTTCTTTCATGAATTTAGTGCTCTCTCAACACCTGTCTCCATTCAGGAAATCAACCAAGCTTTCAAAACTCTCCATCCTAAGAAAGCTCTAAGTCTAGATGGCTTTAATGCTAACTTCTTCTTTAAAACCTAGCACATTCGTAATAGAATGGTGGCAAGAGCAATGCTGGAATTCTTCAATAAGGGTAAACTACTAAGAGAGATCAACAACACTTTAATCACATTGATTCCTAAAGGAATCAATCCCTTTAACTTTGGATACGTCCTATAGCTTGCTGTAACATGGTCTACAAAGTCTTTTTCTAGGTACACTCACTTAGATTGAAAGTTATTCTACTCAACCACATAAACCACAATCAAGGTGCTTATATTCTTAGAAGATGAATCGGAGACAATATCTCTATTACTCAGGAACGTTTAAAACAACACATAAGAAAGAAAGGTTGTAAAACATGTTATATGAAAGTAGATTTTCAAAAGGCCTATAATATGTTGGACTCGTCTTTCATTATTAATGTTCTTTATGCTTCTGGATTTCTAACACAATTTATCACTTTGATACAATAATGCAAAATCACTATTACTTTCAATGTTCTGATTAATGAGGAGCCCTCTAAGACAGTCAAAAGGGCAAGAGGAATTAGATAAGGGGATTATATTTCCCCTTATCTATTTTCACTTGTAATGGAAGTACTCAATAAGCTTCTACTCAGAGTGATGGACATAGATCCCATATTCAAATTTCATTGTAAGTGTAAAAGGTTGAAGATAACCTACCTGAGTTTTGTAGATGATCTCTTCTTATTTTCCAAAGCATATTGCAATTCAGTTGCCTCTCTCACTAATTCCCTTAAGCTTTTAAAAAATATGTTAGGATTAATTATCAACTATAATAAGAGTTCATTATAAACATCCAAGAGTGTATAAAGCATGGCACCTATGCTTGCCTCAATATCTAGGTTTAAAATCCAACAACTTCTAATGTTCTATCTGGGAATCCCCATATCTTCAGCCAACCCATCCCCAAGTGATTACAAGATCTTGGATTACAAAATTCTCAATAGGATTAATAGTTGGAGACATAGAGAACTCTCCATTATGGGGAGTCTTAACTAATCAATATGTCCTTTCTTCCATGGCTTTTCATTGGGGATACCAGCTTGTGATTCCCAAATACATTTCTAGGAAAATTGAAAAAAGTTTTAAGAATTTTCTATATTCTAGTTACAAACTAATTCTTAAAGTTAGCAAAATAAAATGGACAGAAATATGCTTACCTCACAATCAAGGAGGACATGGATTCATGGTCTCTAAACTGATGAACCTAACCATGCTCACCAAGAAAATATGGAGGTTGATACAAGACAGGCAATCCTTATAATCCTTATAGGTGAAATGGGTCAATGCATACTACATAAAGGAAAAATCCATTTGGTGCTTCAAAGTTCCTAAAAATGCAATTGCTTTGATTAGGCATATTGGCAAGATTAGAGATAATCTTAAGTC
This sequence comes from Erythroxylum roraimae, assembly GCA_027568915.1. NCBI lineage: Eukaryota > Viridiplantae > Streptophyta > Magnoliopsida > Malpighiales > Erythroxylaceae > Erythroxylum > Erythroxylum roraimae. The sequence continues at coordinate 3,212,130 of JAOSBL010000007.1, forward strand.
ACAATGCATTTATCAAGTTTGTAATGGGGAAACATTCAGGTTTTGGTTTGATCTATGGTTCAATCAAGACCTTCTTCACACCATCCTTGAACTCTAAATGTTCAAAAATTCTATCAATCCAAATGCCAATGTAACTTAGGGTTTAGCTACACTGCAGTAGTACTCCAACAGAAGTTCCACTCCGAGTAATATTCAACTGTTATCCAGCTTTAACCTAATAGCAAAGGCAGAAAAAATCCTATAGAGACTAGAAAGATTAGGTCAATTCTCAACTTACTTAGCTAAACTCATCTATAGAGATGAACATCCTCAGGTGTAGTGGTATCATGTAGTATGATGCAAAGATTATAGACTTAGATATGCATATATACTCTGGCAAGGCTTCAGATTAAAACTAGCCATATTAAACAAAGTTAGCAGGTTCCTGCATATTTCCAATTAGTTTTCTTTATGCAAAATTCAAGCAGAATCCCATAACCATTTCTTCTTTTCCTGCTCCTACTCAAACAAAATATGGAAAGACATAATGGCTATTTGTGGAATTTATAACCCTTCTATAGCTTGGACTGACATCATTGTGTGGAGTACTCATCTCAAACCTTCACAAGAGGGAGATGGATGGATAATATTCACAAATTTGGCTTACTTTCTAGTGGGCATCTAGATTAAGAGGAATGAGAGAATATTCAAGTCCCTTAAATGCTCACCACAAGAAACATCAATGATCATACTAGACCAAATTAAATTGCACATCTTTCTATATAAGCAAAAACACAAATTCAGCAACAAGGTATCATTTGAATGGAACTTATCCTAAGCTAAACCACTACCAAAGCTTCCACAAGGACATCGAAGGCCTTTAACCACTGAAGCAAATCAAATACATACGCAACACTAAAGCAACTATAGTAGATTAATTTCCCAAATTGATTTTCTATACTAGTTCAACCTTATGAATCCATTATGGATGTAGCTTCCTAAGGATAAGATGATTACTTTGTGAATCATATGAATACTACCTTTTCTTTGAATGAATTACCTTTTATTCAAAAAACAAATCTTTATATTTTAGATTTTAGCCTTTGAAATCATACTCTAACTTTAATCACTATTAAACAAACTATCACAAAATCATAAAATTCGAATACCATGTTTGATATGAGTTTAATAGGAGTCGAATAGGTATCATTTGGTTTTTAAAAATAATTATTAAAAATAAAAATTATAACTATAAAATTATAATATTGTATGTGTTTCAAAGGTTAGAATTATCTAAAAAGAACGATTGTGCATACAAAAGATAATGATCAAATATATGGTTTTATTATTAAAATTGAAATTGGTAATTTTAGTATGGATATATAATATTAAAATTGAAGGTAGCCAATGTAATCGACTTTTTGATAAGAAACTAACCATGATTGAATCACAGGCGTAACGAAAATATAAAATTTCTATGATTTTAATTAGATCACGATAATTGAATAACTTGAAAACATGAACTATAAAATAAACAAGTTGTACATGATTCGAAATTCTTATTGAAATCTTTTCAAAACTTTTTCGAGGTGTCAACCATGAGTTATTTAAACATGCAGCCTCTTTGAGAGGAAATAAGTAGGAGTGTTATCTCTTTTACACTTATTCCTATAAATAAAAAAATGCATTAGAGTTTTGTTTTACTAAAATTAAATATTCCAATTATAATTAAAGTCAAACTCTAATCATAATTTAATTTAAATTTAATAAAATAAAATATCTCATTTTTGATCCCAAAGTCTCTCAAACTTCATAATTAAGTCTAACTTAATTTAAATTGATTTTTTCCTTTTTAACTAGTCTCTATGTGTGACCCATTAGGTTCTAATAAATTGGCAATGATTATAAATTATAATTAGAATTAGAATTCATAATTAGAATTAGATAAATTAAAAAATCTTTTAATTTATTTTAAATTATCTAATTAAACAATTTATATTCATAAATCAAGATTAGCGTCTAGCAATATGTAATGACTACCTAAATATTAGGAATGTCAAAGTAGCTTGACTTAACATATCCATACATGGTTATCGTGTATAATTTAATCCTTTTGTCATCCAATGATCGAATTTGACATAGAGTACATATATAGTGTTTACTCTTTTTAAATCCAATCATCATTATCATCCTTATAAACACCTAGTTGAAGCCCCGTTGAGGCATAGGGTCTGGGGAGGTCCGATAATATGCAGTCGTACCCCTACCTAGTAAGTCCAATCATCTTCATTCTTGCTAATTTATAATTGATATTTGAAAACACATTTTTAACTGTCAATTCAATCTAGCTAGAGAGTTTTATAAATCACCACTAATTAAAAACAATAGAACATTTTATCTAATTATTTTAGAGTGACAAATCTTTTATTAACTTACTCAACTATCTATATATGGTTCATATTTTATCTAAGTACTATTGACTAAGATATCCTAAATAGAATAGGTTATAAGTAGCATCAAAATACGGTAATTTTCACATGAGAAAAGTTGGTAATCTCAAGTCTAAGGATCAATTATACAACCATTATAATGAGGAAATTCGTATACAAATAAGTAATATTCTATTTGGGATCCTAATAATTAGGTCAGTTTAATAAACTTATTCTCTAATAAACGCCCACACATTTTTTTAAATATCTTTATAATTTAATTTATGATATCAGTTACTTTTTTCATAAAAAAAGAAACATATCATGTTATAGTTTTATTTTTTCATAAATATAACAACTTAATGAGAATAAATTAGAAATAGTACATAAATATAAGTGTTAAGTGAAACTTCCTGAGTATATGTTTAGATCGTTAATGAGACCTTAGTTCGTTTGCTTGTGCAATAACACCATAGTTGTCACATTATAATACTATAAGCTCAACAATGCTAGGAACTACTCTAAGTTCAGTGATGAGCTTTTTGATCCAAACTACTTCCTTTTATGCCTCTAAAATTGAAATGTATTATGCCTTAGTTATAGAATCTACAATGATTAGTTGTTTGGAACTCTTACAACTTACTGCACCAACATTCAGAGTGTAGATTTATCTTGACTATAATTTACTATCATTTAAATCTGGTAGAAAACTAGCATTTGACTACCCCTAAACTATTAGTTTAACTCCTTCATAAACTAAGAAATATCTTTAGTCCTTCTTAAGTACTTTAAGATGTTTTTTACAAATCACCAGGCTGCAAATCACCAGGCTGTCTATTATGCTGAAAGCATAAGAGACATATGGTTTATTACATAACATAACATGTATAATTGATCCAATTGCCAAAGCATATGGAATACAATCTATTTTTCTCTCTCTTCTTGTGTCTTAGGACACATACTATAAGTGAGAGAAATATCATACGATATGGGTAAGAATCCCCTCTTAGAATTCTCCATGTTAAACTTCTTTAACACTTTGTTTATGTACATGAATTAGGATAATCTAAAAACCTCTTTGATTTATCTCTATATATATCCATCCCTATAATATAAGCTGCTTCTCCCATGTCCTTCATGGAAAGTTCTTTAACAACCAAATCTTTACAGATTGTAGCATTGGTATATCATTTCCAATCAACAATATGTCATCTACATGTAGCACTAAGAAGATGACTGCATTCCCACCCACCTTCTTATAGACATATAGTTCATTCACATTTTTAATAAAATAAAACTCTTTGATTATCTTATCAAACCGGATTTTCCAACTTCATAATACTTGCTTAAGTCCCTAAATAAACTTTCGCAACTTGCGTACTTGATTAAGAAATCTCTTGGATCCAAACCCCTCAAGTTGTTTTATATACACATCCTTAAACAAATTCCCATTGAGAAATACTATATTAACATCCATTTTCCAATTTTATAATCATGAGATGCAGCTATAGCAAATAAGACCCTTATAGATTTAAATATAGCTACTGGCAAAAAGGTTTCATCAAAATCATCTCCTTAGTTTTTTGTATCTTTTAACCATTAGCCTTGCTTTGTACACATATATGTACATTAACATCCAAGCTAGTTTTTCTCTTAAAAGGCCTCTTGCATCCAATAACTATAATACTTTCAGGAGGATCCACCAAAGTCCATACTTGGTTAGAGTATATGGATCCATTTCAAATCTCATGGCATTTTGCCATTTTAAAGAATGAATGTTAGACATTTCTTCTTTAGAAGTAGTATGCTCATCATTTATGAACGATACATTGCCCCTTTTCAATATGCAAATCTAATCTAGTGGGGTAACGATGTATCCTACTAGTGCCTCACATATATTTGTCTCTTGAACCCTCAGTTGTACATCATATGTATTAACTTGAGGTTCTTATTTCATCTAGATGTGAATTTATAGTTCTTGAACTTTTCTAAGTTCTACCTCACTCTCATTACTTTCCTTAAGAACAATTCTCTTTCTAGGACTATAGCATGTCTTGAGATAAACACCTTATGCTCAAGAGGATGGTGTTGATATTCCATGTTCTCTTTCAAATATCCCTTAATTTGCATTTATTTGACCTAGCTTAAAGCTTATTAGATGTTACACGCTTCACATAAGTGTCATCTCCATTAAATCTTTAGGTATGATAAGTTTGGTCTACTACCATTCCATATCTCATAAAAATTCTTGTCAATCAATTTTAATTAAACTCTATTTAGAAAGTAAGCTGCAATTTTAAGGGATATCCCTAAAAGGAGACAGGAAGGAGTGTATAACTCATCATTAAAACGTACCATATCTAATAGAGTATGATTCTCCTTTTAAACACTCCATTATAATGTGGAGTTCCAAATATTCACCATATCGATCAGATCTAAATGTCTTAGTTCTCTTTCTAATTTGTTTCTCAACCTTAAGTTTAAATTCTTTGAACTTTTTAATTGATTCAAACTTTAGTTTTATTAAGTGCACATAACCATATCTAGAATGATTATTTGTAAATGTAATTACATATGAGAATCTTCCCCTAGTACAACTAGACATAAGGCCACATGCATCTAAATGTATAAGGTCCAGTAACTCATTGGCACATTCCCCTTTTCCACTAAAGGATAGTTTGCTCATCTTTCCTAATAAACAAGATTCACAAGTTTCATATGATTCATAATTAAAAGGATCCCAATATCGATCTTTATATAATTTTGAGATTCTAGTTCCGTTTATATAATCTAACCTACAATGCCATAAATAAGATGGATTTTGGTCACTTAACTTTCTTTTCTTGATATTTATATTAAGGATTGGCCTTTTAAGATATAATTCATACAAACAATTTATAAGTAATTCAAATATATAATAAACATAATCTTTATAAAAAAAACTTTTATTCTTAATAATAAAGACAAATCCATTCAAATCTAAATAAAAATGGAAATGATGTTTCTTGTTGGAACCCCACCGCGGTGAGTCACGCGTCCGACGTCCTACGTGACATCCGGACGCGCCTCCCACGAGGGAGGAATTCCCCATCAGGTCAAACCTCAAAAACGGACTCATTTCATTCACATCCGAACCGATCTTGAAATATATCACCCAAATTTCCTTATGGAAATTTTAAAAGTCTTAGGGCCCAAAGTAAAAATCCAATTCCTAAGACTAAAAAGAAATTCCATGCCTCTAGCTCATTCATAAATAAAAAAAATCATCTCAATCGGACCTCTACAGCTCAAGATATCACCAAAATACGAAAACGTGATCAAACACTTCCAACCAA
>JAOSBL010000007.1:3218651-3237594 GCA_027568915.1 Erythroxylum roraimae
GGCTCCATTCAGCTTGAGCTTCACTACACCTTTACCGACAATCTCGCAGGGTTGATCATTGCCAAGATACACATTGCTGAGATTTCTAGGCACATACTTCTCGAGAAGACCTTTCTCCAAAGTTGCATGAAACGATGCTCTAGAGTCCAGTACCCATGCCTCTGGCTTGTTTTCTAAAGCACATATCTAGGCATCATCTTCACTTGAGGTGGAAGTTATATTTGCCTCCTGGTTGTTCGACTCCTACTTCTTCGAACCATTCTTGCATTGATTTCTGTAGTGCCCAGTCTTTCCACAATTTCAACAATCGATATTTTTCGAGTTTTGGGAGGTTGTGGGATTCTGCGACTTGGACCTCCTGTCCTTTGATCTATCATGGTATCTAGATTTCTCACGTCCTCTACTTCTTCCTTTTGATTCTGCAGTAAGGGCGGAGGAGGATGAGGCTTCACCTATTTCTTTTTTTCGAGTTTCTTCATTAATAATCAGGCCACTAACATCTTTGAATTTCAACTTGTTGGTTCCCATTGAGTTACTCATTGATGTGACTGTGGCACTCCAACTCTCTGGGAGGGATGACAAAAGTATTAAAGCCTGTATTTCATCATCAAGATCAATATTCACTGTACTCAACTGGTTCAGGACTTTGTTGAGTTCATTGATATGATGATCTACAGAGGTGCCTTCTGCCATCTTCAAGTTGAACAAACGCCGCATCAAATGTACTTTGTTTATTGCTGACGGTTTCATAATACTCCGTCAATTCCTCCATAAGGCCTTTTGTGGTTTTTGCCTTTAACAACTTAAAGGCTATATTCCGGGATAAGGTCATTCGAATTGCTCCAAGGGCTTGCCTGTCAAGAATAACCCATTCTTCATCTAATATGTTTTCTGACTTCTTTCCAAAGAGCTGTAGAAACTGGTTCTTCTGATACAGATAATCTTCTATATGCATCTTCCAGTATTCGAAATCTGTGCCATCAAACTTATCGATTTTGTTGAGCATATCATCTGGTGCCATCACTCCCACTGGCTTCTAGTTTCCTCTGAAGTAAACAACTAGTGAAGTGAACTGATTCGGTAATACCCAGGAAAGACCATCAAACGGACTCCTAAGACAGTATTACCATTTCACGTAAAATCTCAGGAAAGGACGGAGGGCTCACAAACGGTCCTACTTAAAACCCGACCTCCTAGACAGAAATTACGTGCACGGTGTATTTATCACAACCTAAGGCAAGTTTTCTAATGCAGAGGATCCACTCCTGTGGCAACTGCAAAGCATACTAATTCCAAGCTTCAACACACCCAAAGAAAGTTTTCTGATGTAGAAGATCCACTACTGTGGCGACTACAGAGCATACTCACTTCTCGAAGGCTCTGATACCAATTGTTAGGAAATTAAACTATTTCTATACAACTAGAATGCCAATAGAACAACACAAAATTTAATAACGGAGTTCGGCCAAATTGTGCCTACGTCTCCGGGGCTACTGTATACCCTTTTTATTATGGAGAAAAACAACACTTACAAGTGTTTACACTAAACACTCAACTCACTAATGTTTATACACACTCTCAAACCCTTATCTCAATACGCCCCAAAAATTGCTCACAAAAAAAAACTTACTACTCTTAGTGTTTCTCCTACTCACCAAATGAGGAGAACTAAGAGTTAATATTTTGTTTTGATTTTTGGATGATTTAAATGGAAGGGGGAGGGGGTTTATTTATAGTTGACGAGCCATCCCCTCCCGCACTTCCTTTCCATATGGGACAAAGTCCCTTACAAAACTAACATTGACAGGATAATATTTCCCTTCTTCGTGATTAGAAAATTGACGCAAGTTTATCTCATTTCAGAGACAATAAAACGTAGAAATAAATGCACCTTTATATAAATTGACATTAAGCTTACCTTCCCGAGAGTTACTAATAGCCCAATTAAGAGCTTGAATCCAGGTGTATGGAATCCCATTTCCAGGAAACAAGTGTAAGATCTTACTCTTATAATTTTTATTTCTTATTTATTATATATCAGTTTTATAACGGTTTAATACGAGTTGAACTTTTAAACCTTAAACCTTTTCTTTAACCTATTCGATATCTGGTCCGGTTTTTAAAACATTGGAAATAAGCAGAAGTGATAGCTCCCTTATGCTTATTCCTATAAATAGAGAAAAATATTAGAGTTTTATTTTATTAAAATTAAATTAAATTATAATTATTTTGATCTCTAAAGTTTCTCAAACTTCAAAATTAATTCTAACTTAATTTAAATTTAAACTTCTCTTTTTCATTACTCTTTATGTATGACCTATTAAGTTCTTATATTAAATTTATTTTAAATTCTCTAATTAAACAGTTTATAATTATAAATCAAGATTGACATTTAGTAAGATGTCATGACTACCCAAATATTAGGAATATCAAAATAATTTGACTTAATCTGTCAATGCATGATTATGATGTATAATTTAATCCTTTCGTCATCCAATATTCTCATTGAAAATAAAGTATGGATCAATTGTTTACTATTTTTAAATCCAATTGTTTTTATCCTTGCTAATTACTAATAGATTTATAATTAATATTTGAAATACCTTTTCAAATGTTAACTTTGGCCGTAGAATTCCTTTAATCAATACTAATCAATAACAATGAAACATTATCTCTAATTACTTTAGAGTGAAGAATGTTTATTTTTCTCATCTATCTCCATACAGTTCATACTGTATCCAAGTACTATCGATTAAGCTATCCTAAATAAAATAGGTTAAAAGTAGTATAAAAACCTAATAATTCCCATATGGGAGACCTTAGTAATCTCAAGTCTAAGGATCAATTATACAACTATCATAATGAGAAAATCTTCAAACACTTAAGTAATATTCTATTTTAGATTATCATAATTAGATCAGTTTAGTGAACTTATTCTCTAATGAACACCCACACATTTGTTTAAATATCTTTATATTTTATTTATGAAATCAATTACTTTCTTCATAAAAAAAATAAAGTATGCTAATTTTACCGTTTTATTAATATCCCGTCTTGATAAAACTACAACTAGGAATAATTTAGAAATAATACATAATTCAAGTTGAATCTTATAATTATGATCTCATCATAATTTGAACGACAATTATTCTAAGGATTTTACAATTAGTGTTAAAGCATCAAAATACAACTGACATAATAAGCAAAAATAAATAATATCTTTATTAATTAAAATAACAATGTCATATATAAAATCATAAATTAATTCTAATTAATTGGAAAATTCATCGGAGAAAAATGGAAATGTAAGGGAATGTAACGGTGCGGATAAATCCACACGGGCTCGGGCGTCAAATTCTCCATCGGATGATGGTAGGGGCACGTGTAGGATGGAGATGAGCAGAAGAAGCAAAAAGCAGGAAAGCCCGAGTAGGTCTATAAATATACGAAGAAGAAGAGGAACGTTGGTTGAAGTTGAAGAAAAGGAGGGATGGCGAAGGCGCGGAAGCCGAAGAACGAGGGCGCGAAGCCAGATAGCTCTGGAGCCGTAGTACGCCACCAGAAGCTGTGCCTCTCCATAGACGTCGATAAGCGCCAAGTTTACGGGTGATTTCCCTTTAAATGCTGTTGCACAACCCTCTCTGTTTATGTGTGGTTTGCTTGCTCGTTGTTTCATTTGATGTAATAAAGTTTTTGCTTCTTTCAATGTTCAGATACACTGAATTGGAAATAATAGTCCCGGAGATTGAGATAGTTGGTTTATACGCGGAGAATTTAGGTATAGAGAATGTGTTTGTTGACGGTGAAGCTGCGGAGTTTGAGTACTATCCTTGCCAGCCAATTGCTACTGACTGCGAGAGGAGATGGAGCTCTTCTGTGTTGACTCCTACTTCTGCGGCTGATGCTGCGGCCTCTTCCTATGCGTCCGCACTGCAGAGGGAACTGGTTCCCAACCTGCTCATCAATTGTTGCAAAGCTTTTAGGGTTCCCCTTTCTGATCCACAGGACCACATTACTGATAATTCCTCGCAGTCTCCCGCCGAACCCAAGCAGGTTAAAGTGGCTATATAAAGTTCAAATTTGATTTTGTGTGATACTGCAACTCTTTTCTTTTTCAATGCAATTTACTGCTAACTACTTATTGGTGCGGTTCTCCCCCTGTTTTATTATTCTTTTCGGTCTGTTGGTTGCTCTTATCCTCTAGTAGCCCCTTTACCATTCTGTATAAATGGGTCTGTGTTCTAACGTATGAAAATGTTGACACCATCTCACACAATTAATCTGATGTAGATGAGGATTCTGATGTTAAGCAAACTACTTCAGTCGCTTTTGGCATATTATATTGTATATATTCTTTAACTATGTCAGCATGCTCTATTAGAAGGTGCATTGATCAATGCATGTCAGAGAAGGCAGTAACACTTTTTGGAGAACTTTTCAAAATTGACTTCATGTTTTTGCAATCTCTTCTTGTTAAACTATGATCTTTTTTAATGTTCAATAATGCTTTGATTATGATCATGGTTCATCATAGCGAGTTTTTATATACTTTTGGTTTCTCATGTAGGTTGATGTTGGATGCAGAATGTGAAACTGATTCGAATTGATTATTGGGTGGAGAAAGCAGATACTGGGATTCACTTTGATGGTAATGTGGTTCATACTGACAACCAGATAAGGCGTGCCCGATGCTGGTTCCCTTGCATGGATGAAGGTTTTCAGCGTTGCTGGTGTGGCTCGAGTCTAATCATGTTCTTTACAGCTTTTTGTCTTTGCTATCAGCATCTTCTGATTTTAGTTACTTGTGATGCCATTTATCCAGTTTTGATCTTGAGTTTACTGTTGCTCACAATCTCATAGCTGTCAGTACTGGAAACTTACTATACCAGGTAAGATAAATTTGATACCGTCTTCATTGTTTGAACAATTGAACTCCAGCTGATTCTTAAAGTGATATTTTCTGGTCATAGGTGTGGATTCTTTCTAGATATCTTTGTATTCATCATTCAATTGATTGAATGATTTTTGATTGCCAAAATTATAATTAAATGCTTTTTTTCTGTTTCATGAAAAAAGTTTACTCCATTCCTGAGTTCTTATACTCTTCTTATGCAATTTTGAACAAGTGGTTACTGGCACAATTGTTTATCATCAACCCAGTTATATGAAACCTCATGGTTGTTACATTCTTTGATCATTGTATTTCAAATGACAAGAATTCTGGTAGAGGGAGTTAAAGAAAATAAAACTCGTGATGCGGATACATTTGACATAAGGGTCTGTTGCAAAATCTTTGATGTGAGGATTGCAAAAGCTATTATGTAACAAAGCTATCTAATTATATGTTAACATCTGAATGATGTGTATTGCACCCGAACTCGATGGAGCACTGAATGGTAGGTGGTTGGGAACTAATATGAATTAGATTAGCTTTGAACTCAGGATCTCATTTTGATGCTGTGAGGTGATTGTTGAAAGCAGATATTATGTACTGCAAAAAGGGATGTTGTGGAATATGATATGATTACTGTAGCCTGCCTTTATGATTTCTGAATTAGTAGCGACATGCCTTGATGTTGAATCTAAGTAGGCTGAGTTGGTTGTTATTGAAAATTCACCAACTAAACTTTTGAATGTCCCCTAGGTTGTCTTTTATGTTGACTTGTCCGGGTGGACTTTTTAAATTTTACCATATTCAGTTCATAAATTTCAATGTGAACTTCCTGCAATTTGGAGGTGAAAGTGATGCTTCTCATATGTCTCAATATAAAGGTGAAGGGCTATTAGAGAAAATGCTCTCTAAACTACCTCTGACTACCAACTTCATCATTTCTCAATTTGTTGTCTTGGAACCTTAATGAATGCAGGATCTGCTACTTGTTCATAAAATGAACATATCTTCCACATGCTATGTGTTATCATTGCAGAGCACAAGCATTTGCTATTAAATGGAAGTATGATAATATCTGAATCCTGGAACTCTGTGGTGCTATTAAGTTGAAATTTATGTAGTACCATATGTAGGGAAACGGGATTAATTGTATAAGCTACCCATTCTACCAATTATTTATGCTTTTAGTTCTTATTGGTTTGAGAACTCAGTATGGATGCCTATATTGGCAGGTCATGAGCAAGGATGATCCACCTCGGAAGACATTTGTCTACAGATTAGATGTTCCTGTTGCTGCTCGATGGATATCATTGGTTGTAGCACCATTTGAAATCCTACCTGATCCCCATGTTGGTTTCATATCTCACATGTGCTTGTCAGATAGTTTTGTGAAGCTACAGAATACTGTTGAGTTTTTTCATAAGGCATTCAGGTTTGTTCTTTCTCTATATGGACTACTGACTTCTGCATACTCTTTTCCACAAATTTGGGATTAGTTGTCTCTTGCTCATGCAACTGATTTCAACAGTCATTATGAAGAATATCTTGATGCAAAGTTCCCATTTGGGTCATACACGCAAGTATTTTTAGCTCCTGAGGTAGCAGTGTGCTCGTCAAGTTTAGGAGCTTCCATGAGCCTTTTCAGCTCACAACTTTTATATGAAGAGAATATTATTGATCAGGTTTTCTTCTTTCCCAAGTTTAATTGTTAATGTCTACGTATCCTTAGTATGTTAACTCTAGATTTACGAACACAGTGTTCGACTAGATATATAAAGGCAGCTTGGTTGATGCACGATATATGTGTTATGTTAATAACAGTATTGGGGCTGAAAGTCCAAAATTGTGACTTGGTAATTTGATCGGCCATCCTAATGTCACTGTGACAGAATAAATTTTCATTAGATGTATATCCCTTTTCCCAGCATGTCTCTTACATTACTAACAAATGGCAATGGGGTGTCAAGGAATGAAGTTTGCAATAGGCTGACCCATAGGCTAGATGGAGAAAAGGAAATTAGACTAGGAAATGAAATATGGCAAAAGACTAAAAGAATCAGCTCATGATTGATAATTAAGTCTGATAGGAGCTTTTTCAACTTTTTCACCCAGTTTCATCCTTTTGGAAAATCTTAACTTGGCAATTGTCTTATGTCAATCTGCGATTTATGTATTTTCTCGTTGTCAACAAGTGGGATGCCTCAATTGGTAAGAACATATTGTGCTCATTGGAATGGACACCAACATGCTCATTTTCCTAGTCCATATAGGTCATTACACACTTTAGATAACAAAGCTGGAATACTGCACAGGTATTTTTGGGTACTGGTGCATCAGTATTTGGGGGACAGTGTTTTTAACACAAAATTTTGGAATTTTGAACAGATTTAGTTTCTTGTACAAAGATTTTAGTTTTGTTATATTCTTCCTATTTTATTTAGTTTCCTTATCCTATTTAATTCATGCTTTATGCTTTATAGTTTCTAAGTAAGAGTTTTCTTTCTTATTACAATTAGGATTTCTGCTTCAAACATTACAAAATAGGTAGTTTTTGGATAAAGCGGTTTATGTAAAAATTAAAAAAAAGAGTTTTTGTAAACCCAAAGTTCCACATCTGTTATAGTAATAATCACCCAACTACTAGTTTTAACTTTTTGAAAATTAGTTGCTCCTTACATCATGGAGTGACTGTATTATTTTGATGAGTGAGTGCTGTGTTATGTGGCTTACTAATAGGGCTTTTTTAGTTATTCCATGTTTTAGTTCATAAAGTAGGAGGTTATATCAATACTTAAGAACATCACAGTTTTTAAGTAATTTTAACTTTTGAAGATGTTGAAGACATTAGAGATTTTGTATTGACTTTAACTAGTCAATATAGGAATATTATGTGTATTTTAATGGAGTAGTTTAGATATTAAGATATTATTCTCAAATGCTAAAGGTTAACTCTTATTTCAAATAATGCAAAACTTAATATACGTTGTTTGCATTTGAAGAATGTGACATGAAACATGCTTTATGATATGTTCAAAACTTGTAATCAAGTGAATGACCTGCTTTTTCATACTAGGAAATTTGTTCCCACACATGCGCATGGTGGTGAGATTCATGCAACCAAAGTGGATTTCATGTTGTAGGAATATCATATTGGCCTTTTCTTTAGAAAATTGAATGTTCTTGGTCACAATTATGGTTGATCATCCCCTTTTTTGCGCTCTTTTTTGTTTTGGTGTTTTTGGTTTTCCTACTCACTTTTTCATTATCCTCTTTTTAATTGCGAAACTCATATAAGTGCAAATTTGATACAGATAAGTATCCTTGAATAAGTGAACATGTTGTAATCTTCCCCCTAATTTTTGAATTTGTTCAGGAATGACGTAAGTTGCATGTATGGTAGTGTTACTGATTGGGTGTTGTTTTGGATCTTGTAATCTTCATAACAAATGGCTTCATATGCCATGTAAATGAATGACACAATTTCAGTTTTAATTGAAAATAAAGTTCAAGGTTTTTCAAAGTACTTATTTTCTTTTCTAGGCTAATGTTTGTTTGTCCTTCTACTTCAAAGTATTTGGGGGATATGCATATGGATCAGTTGCTATTTCTTTTCAAGTCTTTCAATAGTTGTATCATATGCTTGGTCATGTGTAACCTACTGAAGTTTGAAAATTTGTTCTCCTTATTCACCATACTGATTGATTAATGCAGACCATAGACACAAGCATTAAGCTAGCCTCTGCGCTTGCAAAACAATGGTTTGGTGTCTATGTCACTCCTGAGGAAGCTGAAGATGGTAAGCTGTTAGAACATGATACTTTGCATTTTTCTGATTTGAGGAATGGTTGATCAACTTTGAGAAATGCTGGTTTTTGGATTGATTACGTCCTTAATTCTTATGTCAGAATGGCTGCTCGATGGGCTTGCTGGTTTTTTAACAGACTTATTTATCAAGAAATTTCTAGGAAATAATGAGGCACGATATAGGAGATACAAGGTTTGTACTGAGCTATCTAATTTCGTCAATATACCATATGCTTTTCCAAGAAGGATGATTACAGCAAAACAGAACTTTGTAATGCTTGTTTTTATCATCATTCTCGTGATTGCTATGGTTTTTTCTGAACATCATTTCCCTTTCTTTTTCTTTAGACTTCAGAAAGATCTTTTTATGCATTGAGGTCTTCTTTAGTCCATCTTTACTTGAATTTAAACATTTAGAGCATCTTGATTTTGGAGATATACCATTGTGTGGAGGGGTGACACTAATTGAAAGTTATTCCAATGATCTTGTGGAACTTACGCTACCTGGCAACAGATAAGATTTTGATTAAATTCAGATAATATGAGGTTAAGAAGAACTGTGTACTTACTAATTTTACTCAGTTTCCATGCTGCACAAGTCTCAGATCATGTAAAAGAAAAGAAAAGTGTGCTGGAAGCTGATTTATCTATTTGAGATTGCATGATCTTCTTCTAACAATAAGGATCTTTTATCAATAGTCTCCTGAAAACCGAGGAGTCATTGCTAATTGATCAACAACAGGTCACAATACCAACATTCACTTTGGAGGCTATCTGCTCTGACATAGGTGCATTTGTGAATGGAAAATATGCTGTCTCTGAAATTTGGCTCTTATATCTTATATGTTAACTATTATCGATGAATTATATGCAGAGCTAGTTACATTTCTGAAAAGTTCTTGTTAATTTGGAACCTTTTGATGATTTTGGTTTGAAGCATCCCAAACTTATACCTTGTTTTGTTTATCCTCATCTTATTAGTGTTTAAAGTTTATCCTCTCTAAGGTCATCCACAAATGGCTCTCTTATTCAACATTTGGAATCCAGCAATTTGTTCCTAAGGTTTTACAGTGGTGCAATTGGTCCAGATGATGAGTCTGCTTGATCTTTAAAAGAATGAAGTTTTGAGGATGAGTAAAGCATAAGTTGAACTACATTTACACCCAGCTTGGTGGGAAATTTGTCATTTTTCATAATATCTGGAAATCATGGAAAGATCATATCCTGTGTTGTGAATTTTTCATCTGATCAATGTTTGGTGGCTAGGGATTTTTAGGGGCGTATTTCTTTTGTTTAATTAGTTACGTATTCATTCATTGCTTAGTTAAGGAATCCTCTTTCTGCAAACATGTGTTGTTATTTTCTTAGATAGGGTAGAGGTGTGCCTACACTGATCCTCAAGAGTAAAAATCCTGGATCTTCTTCATTTTAGAAGGGTTGATTTAATTGAGACTGTCAGAAGCTTTTCCTCCCTAGGTGATCTTGTGCTTAACGCTTCTAATCGATGAGAAAATAACACTAAAATTTTTGCAAGTGCAGGCTAATTGTGCTGTTTGCAAAGCAGATGATAGTGGTGCAACTGTTTTGAGTTCATCTGCTTCTTGTAAGGATTTGCTCGGAACTAATTGCATTGGTTTGTATGGAAAGATACGATCTTGGAAATCTGTGAGTTCCTTTTTAATTCTGATTTCTACTTAAATAAATCTTATTTGTTTCCTTTAAACTGACTGACTGGTCATTCAAAGGTGGCGATCCTTCAAATGCTGGAAAAGCAAATGGGACCAGAGTCTTTCCGTAAGGTAATTGGCTAGTGCATATGAAAGGGTTTTATCCTACATGATTTTGATGGACTAGAAGCCTGCAGAAAACTCTCTTGTTGCAATTGTTTTCTAAAATGGACTTTCATACATTCAATGATCAAATCATGGATTGAACTGAAGTGGTAATGATATAAGACAAGGCTTGAGGATAATTTGTATATTGGTTAACTAGGAAGTGATGACTTAATCCTTAGAAATTGAATAATTAAGGCTTGGAAAACTGGAATTGGGTATACGAATGTGTAACAAGTATAGTTAACAAAAAGGAAATACTTTCTGATGTAGACAAAAGTTGCTGAAATTACGTATCTGTTGCAGTAGTAGATTTTTTGAATCACTGGTATGGAGAGAGTCTGAGTTTACAGCAAATCATTGTGCTTGTATTATCTTGATCCTTTAGCTGTTCATGAATTTTTACACTGAGTTTCAGGAAGATATGCAATTTTAGATTTAAACTTTTCTTCCCAACATTTTTGAATATGGAAATGTTGTTATTTATGGATGAATTCCTTTGGTTCATGATGTCCTATTTTTATGCTCTAAACATGCAGATTTTGCAGAAAGTTGTTTCCTGTGCTCGAGATAGAATCCCATTGAGATCGCTTAGTACAAAGGAGGTAATCACATACTCATGATGCTCAAATCATCTAGATATGTACATTATTATTCTGTTTATCTTGGTTTCTGGTTTAGAGGTATTCAAGCATATCCAATTGTTGTATCTATAATCTCGAAAAGCATGGGAACTGTTATTTTTAGCAGTTCTGTTTAAATTATCTTCACTACGTTTCATAGAGTAATGTTAAAATGTTTCTATATAAATATACCACTGCTAGATAAATGGGTTGAAGTTTTTAGACAAATTCATTAGGTAGGGTCTGGATTTTGATGAAAGACGGATACAAAGAATATCTGATGTATGACTGGACGGAAAGATGCCAACTATTTGGAGAAAGCAAGTATGAATTTGAAAATATGGGCTGCTGGAGCCGGGGATTTAGAGCTAAAAAAACAGGAAGCAAAAAAAAGAAAAATTGGATAGGTCTAGGGATGAATCCTAGAGCTTAGGATTAACTCCTTATCTAAGAGTCACTCCTAGAGAATATAAAGTTTCATGCATTCAAATCCGAAAAGGATCATAATTCATTGAAAATCATCAACCTCCTCTAAAATTTGATGTATGATGGATATAAATAGACATTCACAAAGTATACTAATCTAATTATTTAGTTTTATTCCTCTTTGAAAGTAAATTCGAACTAAACAGTGATTAATTTAAACTAATCTACTGAGCTACCAGACAAACATAAGAAAAGAAATCTAGATGAATAGATTTTTGTTAGGAGTTAGCCTAATCTTCATTAATACTTCAATTTGGTAAATCTCAAATTAATTGAATTTGTGATGATGGAATTTGAGTTCGGAGCTGGAAATTCAGGTCTTCGAATGAAAGACAGAAGGATTTGCTTGTGGACCTTAACAGCAAAAGCAAAAATGCATCTTAATTGCTTGAATTTTAAAGTAGGTGCTAGAATTCAGATTAGGTTTCTGGGTTTCGTAAGGTCTAAGAATCACTCTTAGAAGAAAGCATTACACTTTCTTATTTTAAATTTCAGTATTTTCAAAAAGGAAATCACTTTATTATAAACTGACATGTTGAAACATTATTTATAGTAAAAATCTTTGATCCCTAATTCTAGTAGAAGAGGATTTTTTTCACACTGAATCATAAAGTATTCTATATTTCATAATAAGATGAGCAATTAAGGAACTAAATCAGTAAAATAACTTTTATCAAATGACATAAAGAGAAAGAGAGCGATAAACCACTCCCTGTCACTGTTCACTGTACAGTGACTATCACACTAAATTCCATTCTTCATTTCACCAATTTAAGGCTTGGGGTTGAGTGTTTTGTCCTTTCTTGTTTTCCATAAATTTTTCTGTTGGATTTAAAGTAGGGAGTGCACTTTTGACAGAATTGTTATGTGAATCTATCATTCAAAATTTTATACATTGCTAAGCAATTCATTGATATTTGAGTTTATGGATTGCTTTGCTCTGCTATGTACTTGGAATTGTTGTTTATTTTGGTGAAAATCATTTCAGTTTAATTGCAATTTTAACTTCAGTTTTACGTTCCATGAAAATGTTAATAGCTTTTATCATCAAATTAACAACACTGAGAAACTACAATTGGTACTCTTTTAGAGTCTATGAACAATGTCAACATTCTTTTTGTAGGAAAACTGAATCTGTTTTTTTTAACAATTTTCTGTAATTGTGTAGTTGTTACAGGAGACAATAATTTCTTTGTATGCATTATTTACTTTTATTCATAGAAGGGAATCCTTATGAACCAGAGGACTCTGAAATATGCTACATTTGATGTATTTCCTTTTGCTTCTTAATAATTTTTATCTGAGATTCTTATATGATCTCACAAGCTATATTTGACTTCCTTTTCGTTGATAAATTTTAATTTGAGCACTGTTATATGTTTCAAGAGCTATTCTGTTTTATTTCTTGCTTATGTAACTACTACGGAATGCAGTTCCGACATTTTGCCACTAAGATTGGGAATCTTGAGCGTCCATTTGTGAAAGAGTTTTTTTCTAGATGGGTTTGCTCAAGTGGGTGTCCAGTTCTAAGGTATTGATTTGGGATGTACAGGATCACCTTTTTCTAACATTTTTAAATATGTTGACTACTTTCATGTTCTAAATTCCTGATTGTTTGGCCTTAATTTCAAGGATGGGATTTTCTTATAACAAAAGGAAAAATATGGTTGAGTTAGCAGTGCTACGAGAATGCACAACTACGCCTGATGCTAATACTTCTGTTCTAAACCCTGATTCTGAAACTCGAGATGGTGATATTGGATGGCCTGGGATGATGAGTATTAGGGTTCATGAACTTGACGGCATGTATGATCATCCAGTTCTTCCTTTGGCTGGAGAAATTTGGCAACTATTGGAAATACAGTGCCACTCAAAGCTTGCTGCTAGGCGCTTTCAAAAGCCTAGAAAGGGTTCAAAACCTGATGGTTCTGATGAAAATGGTGATGCTGGGCCTGCTGCAGATATGCGTGCTAGGTATATTGTGTGTTAGATGTTTTCTTTAATATTCTTATTGGATAGGTATCTTATATTCTGTTGACTTATTTGCTTTTGCAGCTTGGAATCTCCTTTGTCATGGATTAGGGCGGATCCAGAAATGGAATATCTTGCTGAGATCCATTTTAGTCAACCTGTACAGATGTGGGTAAGAAACCCTGGCCCTTTTTGGAGATTTATATTAGGTTTTTTCATAATTTGCACTATATATGATTGGTGTGATTCATTTTTCCAGGTTGCAAGAAGTGCTTTAACTATATGAAATCTTTCGGATGTTAATAATGTTACATTTTTTATGCATGCTCATTGTGAGTTAACAACTTGGGTTGTTTTACAGTTGGTGATTGGTTTCCAACTGAGTTCATGTATTCATGCCAAATTATTATTGCAAGGAATTGGGCATTAGTTGTTTGAATTTATCTACTTCTTGAAATCACTGCCAAACCTTTTGGTTGATTCAGTTTTAGGATAGTAGTGGTTAACAGATACATGCAATATTGTCTCTAACAAATTTATGTCACATGCAAGGGCATGATTTTTGGGAATCATGATTGTTATTGTTTTCTGGAATCTACATTTTTCTTCTATTTTCTTATAATTTTTCTGCATTGGCATTAGCAATAGCTTTTGTCAAAAATAGTTGTAGTTCCTGGGATTTTGAAAAGTCTGGATAATAGACCTAAGGTTGTGGTTGAACACCTGAAATATGGTATAAGAAAGAAGATATAAGTCACCTCAGGCTCATATAAAAAAAAATGACTCATGAATCTATTAACTCTTATTGTGAATGATTTTTCTGCAAGGATAAAACAGTGTGATGGATTAATCAACAAAACAGGCACCTTATATACTGTTTGTTGAAGAAGCAGCCATTATTTCCTTGTACAGTCTATGCACTTGAGATATGTGTGTGCAGATTAGGATTTAGTGGAGAATCATTGCGGGACAAATATAGGAGATAAACTGTTTTTGTCAAAAGGGATCCTTAAGAGATCTTGTTTGGGCTGTTTTCTTGTTTATCAATGGATATCATTGCTTGTTTATTAATCGATATCATCTTTTTTCATTATAAAAAAAGACAAATTTCTAGAAGCTTTACATTTCCGTGGTAAACTCTTAATTTTATCAATTGTTGAGGTCAATAAGTATGATTAGAGTTTGGTTTTCAATCAGAATCATAAAACTATTATTCTGTCACACAACATCTATCTAAGTTTCTAATATTGTGCCTCTTTTAACTTTTTTTTTTTTTTGGTTTGAATAGTGGATGGTTTACTGTTGTGCCCATACATATTTGTTTTTCCTTTTTATATATTTCAACTTTGTTTTCTAGCCAAAATTTGACCTTTTTTTGTTCATGTTGGATATCTCTGTACTTTACAATTTTGTAGTTGCTTTTCTTTGTCAATTGGTGATTTATCTTTCAAAATTATCATTCTAATCAGATCAATCAATTAGAGAAAGATGAAGATGTTGTTGCACAGACACAAGCTATTGCTGCATTAGAGGCCTTGCCACAACTTCCATTTTCTGTTGTTAATGCTCTTAACAATTTCCTTAGTGACTCCAAGGTTTGACTGAGCTCAAGTGTTATGTTTTACTTCTATTCATGTCCTGACTGGACATGATATTCTAATTTACATTGTTTTCACAAGGCTTTCTGGAGAGTTCGTATTGAAGCTGCATTTGCTTTAGCTAATACAGCATCTGAGGTAATATATTCAGTTGGAGTGATTTTTGTGTCTCTATATGTATGAGATGCATGCTTCCTTTTCCAAGTATTCACAATTTTTGCATGTAAAAATTCCTTTCATACATAGTTCTTGTATCATTCCCATCATGTATTTTATGATATTTGTTTCGGGCTAAAGCACCTTCTGCTTTTTCTTGAGATGTTAATAACATTTTTCATGCGTTTCATTATTGAATTACAATGCAAGAGTTTTTGAGGTAATTTTATGTGGGTTTCCCTATTGGTTGTTTAACAGGATACTGATTGGGCTGGTTTAGTCCATTTAATAAAATTCTACAAAAGCCGAAGATTTGATCAAACCATTGGACTTCCCATGTATGACTTGCAACTCTATTCAACTCTATTAATCTGATTTTAGATAAGTTTGTTGTTGTCACTCTCTTAAATAGCTCATCTCATGTCGATTTTTCCAGGCCAAATGATTTCCATGATTTTCCCGAGTATTTTGTTCTCGAGGTAATGCAGTGAGGTAGGCTATGTAATGGTTTTGTGTGGTACATGCTATGCTTGCTTAACATAATTTGCACTTATGAGTAGTTTCTACTTAGCAATACTCAATATCTTTTATTCAGTGATGCGATAGCTTCAAAAAGAAAGCACATTGACATAGTAGGTTTGTGTATCGATTGGATATTTTGTTCTTTTTTATGACTGGACCAAACTGAATGCGCTCTGATTACAAACAAGAAACTTTCCTCTTGCTCCCCTCTTAATCCTTTTCTCTCTAATGTTTAACAAAAATTTTTCTTGGGGTTTTTGAGTATTAGCTGCATATGAAACATGTTCTAGTGTGGCTGCATAACCTAGGATGATAAATTGTCATTTGTCACACATTTGTCATACCTATTCATTTATCTTTCTTCAAGTCTCCATCTCTGAACTATCTTTCTGTTTAGCAATCTACTACTACTCTTTCAAGAGTGGATCTTATTTGCTGCACAATCTGCAACATAGTCTGTGCTTCTTCTGTCATCTTAAGCTTTCATTAGACTGGACCCTTCATGCAATAGTTTTAATAGATATCTTTGTTTCAGTAGAATTACTTGGGTGTCAATATTAAATTCAGTCCTTAGGCTGCTTCTGGGGAGAATTTGGAATGTCTAATATGGTAACTGTGAAACATGCAGCAGGACTTTACCTCAGAGAGGGGATGGCTATTTTCAGAAAATTTAGCAGTCTATAAGGGGATGTATTACGGTTCGTTTGTAATGTGACATGGTGTTTAATTGTGACTTTTCATATGTCTACGTGTGTGCTTTTCTCTCTCTCTTTTCCATATTCTCATGTAAGGAATTGTCTCTGATTTCTGTCTCTTTTGACCAAGCCAACATTGATAGCCTTAACTTTGTGGAGTTTTGTTTGATGATCTCTGTTCAAAATTACTAGAAACAGTCTCTTCTCCTATTTAGTGACCTTATACACTTTTGGGCAATATTACAATCTCCTCTTCTATTCCATCATTTATTTCAGTAAGTTGTGCTAGGGGTGTTGCTCCCTCCCTAGAAATTGAACTAGAGGACTAATCAATTTTTTGTATACGCCCACTTCTTTATTTGAGTACTTATGGTTTCTTACTTACGGTTTTGTTAATTCAGGCTATTCCTCATGCTGTAGCTATGGTCAGAACAGCAGATAAGAAAAGCCCAAGAGAAGCTGTTGAATTTGTTTTGCAACTACTTAAGGTAGACTTTTCTTACCATTATCTCATTTATGATCTGAAATTTACTGATTAAGATCAGATTTTCACTCAGATTACAACAATAATATAATTGAAAAAAGATCTCATCTGCTAGCGAAGATGATCCATAGTTGCTGATAAGAATAAGGAGAGAGTTCATGATTAAGCCTCTCAAATATTATTAGATTAACCAAATCATATTTTGTTGAGAACTTGTACGTCATAGGGTACGAATCACGTAATTTGTTTGTCCCAGATGTCACCTGTGGATGATTCTGTTTGTTAGGGAGACAACTGATGGAAGCTGAGTTAATGATAACTCTAGCATATCACTTCTCAAGTTTTGATACGAACATTACAAGGCTAATGATAAGTTGGTAAAGATTTTAACTGCTCAATGTATTTATGTATTTCAAAAGTGAACATGAATCATAAATAAGAAACATGTCCAATCAGTTTATCTTTCGTTATGCTTATCCTTTGTTCAAGATGGGACAACCTATTGGACTTGCTGACTTGAGTTAACTTGAGCACAATATCCTCTCTCTTTTATAAATTGGAAAACAATTACAATATCTTATTGCTCAACTTGCTTCATGGTCTGTTTTATGATGTCTTTGGTGCTGACTTTTTAGTATTTGACTGTGTTTGTGATGTAAAACGGATGAAATTAATTGCCCATGAGGATATCTTCTGGTGGGGTTGGGGAAGATAATAATTGGTTAAGTAACAAGTAAAAAGAACACCTTGGGAGAAGGCAGCGATATATTTTTTGTATGCAATGAAGGCTCCTTACGATTCCTTTTTCAGCAATTAGTGATTCAACAGAAGACAAAATATTATTAACTAAATGAATTTATTTTAACCTGTAAAAGAGATTCATTTCATTGATAACAATTCGAGTCTTGCCAGATGCGAAACACTTGATTTGAGAATATTGATAACTGAAAGGGAAATTCTTCATTGACCCTTTGAATCTGGAATAGATGCTTTTCTACTTTTCTATGTAATAGCTGAAGTTGCTATGTAAAACATGCTTCGTGTGTCCATTACTAGTTTATGAAGTAGCAGTTTTGTTCAGTACAATCCCACTAGTGGACCTCTATTTTTAGTCTATTTGTCATAAAGTTTTAATATGCTCAAACATATTTATATTATTCCTGTTTTGTCATTTGGCAGTATAATGACAATACTGGAAATCCTTATTCTGATGCATTTTGGCTTGCTGCACTGGTCCAGTCAGCTGGTGAACTTGATTTTGGAGAACAGGTTTGTCCACAGCATTTGTTAGGCATGCTGAATTTTTTGATTATTGTTGGTCAGTTAATTTTAAAATTCTCTTTTCTGTACAAGTTTAAGCGCCTCCTTTTATTTTACAATTTTCAACATTTTCAGGTGTTATTTATTTATTGATTACTTTGTTAAGCCATTCCCCAATCACAATCTTCTATGGAGATTCGTCTTGTACTTTTTGTGGCAATAACTAATCACTCGTATATGTTGGACCATTAATTACAAAGAACCAAATCAGTTTCACAGTCTACAAGCTAACTAATGATTGCACTAACAACCTATTAAGCATGTATTGATCTCTATCTATACAACACAGCTGCCTTCAAGGGTCTAAGACCCCCGTATTAACTGGTTCAGTAGGCACAAAAGAAAAGCATTTGTTAAGGTGCATTGAGGAAGTTATTAAGAGAAAAGAGGCATATAATAAATATTTATATTTCAAATAGGTAACTGTGAATCAGAGCTTATTTGCTCTATATTTCTTTCATTATAGACAGCAGTATATATATACATGTATAGGGTTACAGCATAGGATAGAAATCTGTACAGATATGGAAATATAATCCTACAGATATGGAAATATAATCC
>JAOSBL010000007.1:3237694-3266198 GCA_027568915.1 Erythroxylum roraimae
GGGTTACAGTATAGGATAGAAATCTGTACAGATATGGAAATATAATCCTACAGATATGGAAATATAATCCTAGGATCTTACATATCTACAAGATACTGCTGTCTAATTTAAATAAGCTGATTATGATCAGATCATAATATTATGAGATATTCATATCTTTGACTACAGTAACGCGTATAAAAAATAAAAATAAAAAATTCAATTGAACCGTCTTTAATATTGACCTTGTATCTGTGTATTGCACTCAAAAGATTCTAATAAAAACTAAAAGGAAACAAGGTTGTAAAATATACAAAATACTTCAATCAGGCTCTTGACTAAAAGTTATATTTATAGCTCAAAGTGTTGTCCAGTATGCATAGAGAGGCCTCTTGTATAGGCAAGCCCTTATTTCAAGGTACTTGCATTTCTTCCTAGTATAAGTGATAACCTAGGGAAGGGCCTTCACTTGGTTCATATCATCTTATCTATTTGGGAAATACAATGAAATATGTTTGGTTTATCACTTAAGAGTTTTGCATTCCTGAGGTTAATGTTCACTAGATATTTTGATTCTTGTACATGTGTTAAATAATATGAGAATCCTGATGGTATAACTGTGCGTTTAGATATGACTCAGTTATTGTTTCCTTGGCTGTTATGTATTAGGGAAGTCGGTTCAGTCTGCAACCAAAACGATGTCATTATGGTCTTTAGTTTCATAAAGTTATAGATTAAAACGTCGTCGTTTTGGTCAGCTTTACTAAATGTTGTTTCGGGCCAGGCCTAGCCAAGATTGCCATACATATTTACTATAGTTTGAAGTTGTTTTGGTGTCCAAATCTGTAGGCCTTGTTAGCTTCAAAAATCTTGGCATAATATTTTAATCTTTTTAATCAAATTGTTCCGTAACTTGGAATGAAAGTTTATAATTGAGAAGTTTTGAGTTATGGTGAATCTGTCATTTGTTTGGTATGTCCGCATTTTATGTGAGGAGTATGTTAGACTAGTATTAGAATCATTGAGTGCACCTTACGTTGAATGGTTTTTTGACAAGAATATGTGTTGAAGATGTAACTTAGAATACGCATCATTGTTTACTATTGGTGGATTCCAAGTCCTCCTAAATGATGGGTGTTGGGCATTTCTTCTATCCTACTATCATTGCTCATTGTTTGTGTGATCCTTTCTCGTTGCAAACTTCGAAAAGATGTACCCTTGCTTGGACGTGATTATTTGTTTATCATTTTCCTAAAATTCTTAAATGTCATTGATGATGCAAATGTTGAATTGTTTAAAAGATTTGGTGTAAAATTGTCAGACAAAATGATATGTTGTTAATCAAGCAACAATTGTTTCATAATGAATACTTGTGCCGTATGTGTTAAAAATGAATTGGGTTAATGCCTATGGATGAAATATATTTTGAATTCTGTCTACGCAATCTTCTGAAGGTTATTTTTCAGAACCCCAACTTAATATAATTTTGAACCTGATCCTGCAACTTCAACTTTCTGTTGGGTCTGTACGGCTTGGTGCTTTTTCTGTACGTATTGATCTTTCCTAGGATCCATCAGAGTTTGAAGTATAATAAGGCCAAGACCTAAGGTTCCCTTCTCAAGTTTGCCTTATAATAGCAATTTTTTAATGTGATGTGTGCTATTGCATTTCTTTATTCTGCTTGCATTTCCAAGCTTTAAATATTTTTGATCCCTTGTAGAGTATGCTATTTCTGTCTTCACTTCTCAAGCGCATTGATCGTCTCTTGCAATTTGACAGGTACATTGACTTCTAGTTCTCCCCATTTGATGCATTTCTTTGATGTACTTGCAACTTGTTGAGTTTTTTTGCACATTTGATACTAGGTTGATGCCTAGCTACAACGGAATCTTGACAATTAGCTGTATCCAAACCTTGGTACAAATTGCATTGAAGCTTTCTGGAGCTATACATCTCGTGAGTCTCCACTTATTACTGCCTAGTAACTAATTGATTTCCTACTATCTTGCATTCATAGGATAGTGTGAATTAATTCTTGCAGGATCAAGTCTTCGAGCTCATCAAACCTTTTCGGAATTTCAAATCAATATGGAAAGTTAGAGTTGAAGCAAGCAAAGCTCTTCTGGATCTCGAATTCCACAGCAAAGGCATTGATGCAGCATTGTCATTGTTTGTCAGATATTTGGAGAAAGAACCATCATTAAGAGGTTCTGCATTATCTCTTATGGCTGAATAACATATTTGCTGGCGTTAACATGCTTTTCTTCATGAAAACTATGCACTTATTTAAACTTTTACTGAGACTCATGTTACTAATTCATATTCCTTGGCTACAGGGCAAGTGAAACTTGCTACTCATGCTGTGCGGTTATGTCAAATGCAAGATGCATCTTCTTGCAATAATGAGATCAAGAGTACTACTCTACTGGCTTTAATTTGTCTGCTTGAAGGCCATATAGGATTCAACAATGTCTTTCTTCGGCATCATTTGTTTTGCATTTTACAAATCCTTGATGGAAGGTGAGCCTTGAATATTCTGGTTAGTGATAGAAAAAATTATTGCCGCAGTCTTGCTTGCAGTCGGCCTAGTTAGATTATCTACATGAGTAATTTTAGGGATAGTTAGAGGTTTACTAGGAAACTTTTGAAGATCAATTAAATATATTCAAGAATACTATTGTATACTTATTAAGCCATTAAGTTTCTTTGATAATATTGTCAAAATTTCTTGTGAAAATTGCATTTTGTTGGCAGTACATGATTCTTCCTATTTCATTGTAAATGATTTATTACATAATTATTATATTTGACTTAATATTGTGACAAATCCATTTTTTATTTTTTTGTTACTTCCCTTCTGTTTTTGTTGATTTTTTTTTACTTTGCTAAATACTTGGAAATTGTTTTAAATTAATTTTGCAACATGTGTATATGAGTACCAGACAAATAATTTGCGGTTAGTCAACACTTCTATTCGAACTGTTTTAATTAATAAGGCTACTCACCACTAGTTGTCACTTCAATCACAAACTGTATTTATTAGTTTACCTTGTACAACACGTCAATAAATAAGGATGGTAGCCTTGTGTTGCATCTGTCTTTTGGGATATTCTTTGATCTGGAAATCAAATGTGGAAATTGAATTCCAAAATTTTCTCTTTTTCAGGGCCCCATCAGTTTTTGGAGTTCCAAGAGATAAATCACTACATATAGTTGATGCTGAAGGTTGCATGGAGCCAAAAAGCGTTTTCAGTGCTCTTGTTACTGACGCAAAGCCTTTCGAGCCTCCTGCAGATGTCCCGAAATTTGCTGAGGATAACTTGGTAATTGTTGAAGTGTCCAAGGAAGCAGCTACAGATTCCAATATGTACCAGGAGAAGATGGATTTGGCCATCTCAGAAGATGATAGAGAACCTCAGATTGTTCCCAACGATGATAAACAGAAGGTTGATTTGACTGTTCCTGAAGCTTCAAAGGAAGTGGCCACTATTTCTGACAGTCATGAACGTAAGATGCCAGTTGTTAAGATCAGGGTGAAACATTCTGCTGCAACAAGTAGAGCTGAGGAGGCTGACAATCAAACTGTTGTCAGATCTCTGGCTAATAATCAGGAAAATGATGGATGCAGCAGCTCTGTTTCTGTGGATGCTCCCCAGAGGAACTCTAATGATGCTGTGAGCATTAGCAATCAGAACCTTGAGGAAGTCAATTCATGTCTTGACCATGGTTCACGTATGACTGCCAGTATTGGAAGTGCTAAACTTGCAAGCGACAGTGACAATTTTGGGAAGGAATTCCAGTGTACTGCTGATTCGAGCAAGGCTTTTGCACATTCTCAGCATGATGAGCAATCATCTCCTAGTCTAATGCAAGGAAACAATTTCGATGCTGATGCACTCAAGTATGCTAGTTTGCATAACCTCTCAGCTGTCAGAGTTGATAATGATGATGGGGGTTCGATGGCTACTACAGCACATCCTTCCCATGGGGATGAAAAGGGGAAGGAATTAAAAGAAAAGAAACGCAAACACAGAGATCACAAGAGGCATCGGGATGATCCTCAACACCAAGAACGGAAGAGGTTGAAGAAGGAGAAGAAACGGAAGGAAAAGGAAATGGCAAAGTTGATGAGCAATGAAGCCAAGGCGCCTTCTGCAGAGTTGATGGGGAAGAAAGAGGAACAACCCAGCATTAGGTTTATAGCTCCACAATTGAAGGTCACGGAGCCTAGTGAACAGACGGCAGTAAAAACTGTTGAAACCAAGAGTGTGCCATCCGAAGGCACTTCTGCCCCCAAATTGAGAATTAAAATAAAGAACAAATCGCTGAACAAATAGCAATAGTTCATAAACTGCAGGGTTTTCTGGGTCTTAACGAAATTTATGGGCATAGATTTTATTTTAGATTATTTCTCTAGCTTTATTTTGCCGACAAGTTAGCAGGCAATAGCTCTAGCTATTACTAACGAATCAATTCCACGTATTTCTGCTCTTAGTGCATGTGGTTTATAGACTAAGAGAAAGTTGGATTGTATTATTTTAATATTTTTTGTTGTGAAATAATAATTCATAATCTATTTTATTGTGAAAGAGCTATGCTTACGACGAAAGCTATACATAGCTCTTCAACTATTCAAACTTAATCGCACCTTATGAGCTAGATTTTGTTTTCTGTTGAGAAAAGGTAAATTGTACATCACAGCTTAATTAACCAGGGACAAAATAAAGATCAAGTGTGAACCAGCTTACATTGGATACAAAATAACACTAAAACAGAAAGCTGCGAATTGACAGATCATGAATCATATTTGACGATATAGTTTTAAGTAACTATCAGTCTAATCTACTGAAGAGTAATTGGAGTGAAATGCTGAATGATCTGACTTTTGATTTGAAAGTTTCTAGTCTTCCTTTTCAATCATAAAAAATGAACTCCATAATTAATAACTAATTTGCAAAGTCACGTCATCCTTGTTGCTAAATCTAACTTGTTCAGCTTATGAAATATATCTTGACCATGATGAGGTCATAAAGGAAAGCTGGCAAGGTTTGAGAGAGTAACTCCAAAATGTTGACGAGAAGCCACGTCTGTGAAGAAATGATCAATGCTTTTCATGGATATGAGACAAAAAACGCAACTCTCTCTGAGTTTGTCTATAGTAGATACGCTATTTCTAATTGCCAACCAAAAGATGAAGGATGCTTTAGGATCTGTTAGGGAACCAAACAAGCTTCCACCAAGAGACTTGACTGTTAAGAGGCTTGATAAGATTCATACAAGATATATTGGTGAATATTTTTGGAATTGTGATGTATCCACTAAGGTTGATCTTCCATCGACATTCAAGGATGATAAGAAGGTGCACCGCTTGTTAAGTGGGCAAGTCCCATGTATCTACAGCTTCATTTCTCAACACTTGTCACTCTATTCACTTTTAACATTTGGAGGAATAAGTAGCCTGGGATGTTCCAATTACCGTGATTCATAATGTTCCTTAATTCGAGGATTTGGTTAAAGGACCATTAATTAGATTGATTCAACTTGATGGATCAGAAGCTTTGGTTCTTTATGATATAAGTATGCACCCACTTCACCCAGATAGATTGGGGATTAGTTAACAACTCCAATTATTCTTAGCTTGGCGCATTTTATTGGTGCTCTGTGTTAGATAATGCCTAACTTTTTTTTTTCTCTTTGGTTAAAATGGGTAAAATATGGTAATTAAGTGACTTTCGAAGTTATATTTAGAAACGAAAAACAATAGGTAAGCTTACGGAAATAAGAGGAAATATGATTAGTGTACGTGTTATGCGATTATATACTAATCTCAAATTCGGTTAAACCAATTTATAGTTTTAATGTCTTATTTTCAAATTTGGAAATAATGCCTAAGCAAAATTCATTTTTTGTAGGTAAAGGGGAGGCACCGAGCGTGTGAGTTTGCTTGGCGATAAGTTTGGAAAACAATGAGTATATTTTATTTTTTTTTGTATTACTAAATTCTTTACAAAAGAATTGATGACATGTTAGTGTATTTTAATTGTTTTATATGACTAAATTCTTTGCAAAAGAATTGATGACATATTAGTGTATTTTAATTTTTTTATATGACTAAATTCTTTGCAAAAGAATTGATGACGACATGTGAGTTTTCTTTAAGTTGATTTTATGAAAATGACTTCTATTCTATCGTGAAGTGAATATTGATTATGAATTTTATGTGAATATCGCTACTATAAATTTTTGCTTTAGCAACATATGAATTGAAGTTTGAGAGTTAAATCTTATATGATTTGGGTTTACATTGAGATGATGTTATTGGTTGATAAAAAAGAAATGGTTTCTAGCCTATGGTATACCAATAGTGTAACATCCTGTTTCTATACTAAGGGTTAGAACTCTAGATTTATGTAATTGAAAAATAGCAATGAGAGATTAGAAAAATACATTTCATGCTCATGCATAATGTTAGCATACACACACGTGAATTTGATTATTTCACACATTAAAATGAATTGTTCATATACTCATTTTACATTTTTCGGGTATAAATAATTTTTAATGTGATTATAATGTGAATTACGAATCATGTGTCTTAAAAATTGAGTTGGAATTTATAAGTAGTGAATTAGAATTTTTGGTGAAATATGAGAATTTTCTGGAATTTAAGGATAGTCTAGGAAAAATGCCAAGTGGTAGAACAATTGATGAATAATAGTAGAAATAAGAGTCAAATAGCAAAGGAAATTTTTATGAATGACTTTGGAATTTATTGACAAGTATTATGGAAAATTGGAAGATAATTGGACTAGAATTTGGAGACAAACAGATTAGTTATTAAAAAGTGGTCAATTGGAAACCACAATAAAAGGACAAGTGGCAAGTGGCAAGTGTCACAACATTTGCCACTCACCACTCACGATATTTTCTTCTTTGAAAGACCAACATCTTTGCCTTTCACCCATTATTTTCGTAACTTATGCTCCCTTCTCCATTTTCTCCATGTTTTTGTCTCCATCTACGACACTCTCTTCTCCCAAGCATTAACGTTGAACCTTGCTCTCATCCATCACTTGCTACTTCCATTTTTGTTATCTTCATCATCTTACAACTAGAAAACCTAACCTACTCCACCTCTATGATGATGATGATCATGTAAAGCCATGGAAAGCTAGGGTTTCATGGCGATTGAAGAAGTTTGGAGTTTAATCAAGTAAGTTAAACTTTGTTCTTCATAGGTTGTCTAAATAGAAGCATATATGATGATAGTTAGTGGTAAATGATCATGATAGAGGAGTCGAAATATGTTTAACGTTGATGTCTTGCTTTTACACGTATGATGATTAATGATTCATAAATTGATGTAGAGATGATTTATAATTAGAATGAATCCAAAAATGATGTAAAAAGAAGTGCAGAAAAATTCATTTGTGAATGGATATTTTCATGTTCTATTTTTGATGTATAAAAACGTAGATCATTGGTTGTTTTAGAAATGGATTGGATCGAGTATTGAAGTTAAAAAAAAGGCAAGTTTAATGTCTTAAAAAGAGAAGAACTAGGTTGAAAGTTTAGAGATAAAGTGATAATGGTGTTTAAAATGAGTTGGAATATGTTAGCTGTAACATTTCCACTGGATGTGCATCTATAATTTAGCCATTAATTGATTTGTAGATATCTAAATGGAATGATTTTTAATTTGGATTAAATTAGAGACATATGGATACATTTTTCATGAAGACATCGAATTCAAATTTTTTCTTTAAGAGTTTCAAAATTTGACTTGACATTGAGTACTAGGTGCAGTAAATTGATGGATGAATACATGTGTTTGTGTTCTGTTTTGAGAGTCTGAAAACCATAAGTGATGAGTTATTATGTAGATGTTATGAGTTGTGAATTAATGGTATAATGAAAGTGAAAGTTATGTTAACCAAGATGTTGAGTTATGCTCTTGAAATGAGTTGAATTAAGGTGATAGTTAGAAGTCAAATGAAGGTGGGAATGAAGATGAATATGTGCAGAAAGTTGATGATGAATGTATATATATGTATATGTTCTGTTTTTAGTGTTCATGATCAATCGTGGACTATAATTTGTTTATGGATAATATTGAGTTGAAATGGAGTTAGAATAATGGGGAAATGATGAGTAATTAAATTAGAAATGATAGACTAAGCATATGATGTTGAATGTAGTAAGTAAAAAGTTAGAAATCTAGAAAATAAGAATGCAATTGGATATATGTTAGGGTAAGAGGCATAACTTTTGTTGTGGATCTTTGATTGACTCATTTAAGTATGCTTTTGAAGAGGACTTCGAGTTCTACAACTTCCATGAAGACCTTGAGAAAAGATTTTGCTGTCTGAAGGGTCACACTTTCACATTTCTATAAGTGACCAGTGAAGGTCCGCCCAGCGGATATTCATTGCCCATTTGGTCTTAATTTGGGCTAGAATGGGGCTTGAATTAAACCTAGAATGATGCTTGGATTAAGTGACCATTGTGTGATTTATATGAAGTGATAACTGGGGTTATAATGTAGTGAATGAATTGATGATATCAAAGTACCAAAGGCTTGAGGGTAATGTGAATCAAGATGTTCATATGACTGTAGTTATGACTCAAAGGAGTTGAGTAATATGTATTAAGTAAATGTGAATGAGAATTAGGTATTATGAGAGCATATAATGTTAGAAAAGAAATTACGAGAAATTGAGTTATGAGATTAGAATAACCAAGTGTTTTTGAGGTGTAAGCCTAAGAATAACCTAGACACATACAAAGGATAAGGATTGAATGGTGAACTTAGATTGATCATGTACAAATGAAGTGTAAACCTTAGTTTAATTAGACATATATGAATTATGAAATGAGAATGAGCATAAGATGTGAATTTAGATACTATACCCAGGATTGTCATTGAGCATGCATTATACACAACACATATACATATGTATGTGATTGAGTATTCATAAGATTGTGCAATTATTAATGTGTGTGCGACATGTGTATTGCATAATGTTGATGTGCAGGACAAACGTCCGCATCCAGACGTTTCCAGATCATGGAAGCGAATGCTCTGGTGCGTATTGTGAGTCGACCTAGATGATCTTACTTTAAATGAATGCTCTGTTTAAATTCTGTATTGAATGATTATAAGAATGTGATTGTACTGATTCTGGACATTGAATGTCCGAGGTGTTTGATACACGAATATCATATTGGAAGTTCTCATTGTATATGAATTTGACAAAATAAGTGATACTCAACTTGATTGTTGAATGTCGGACCAAGTTTCGAAGAAAATGTGAATGTGCATGTGAATAAAATAAGTACTTTTCAAAGTATATGTTGAATGCCGGACCAAGGTCCGATGACAAATGTGAATGAGAATGTGATAGTGAATATGACTGTATGATATTGAGCACTTTTGATTGACTGAATATCTATGATGCATTTCATTACATGAATGCACGACAACATAAAGGTTGTTATGATCAGAGTAGCTACCGAAAAAGAGCTTAAAGCTTAAAAAGTGGAAAAGAGCTTAAAGCTCATAATGTGATTAAGAGCCAAAGACTCATATGTATAATGAGCCCAGTATTCCCAACGAATACGAGACATTTATCAATGATCCCGGTATCCACAATAGATATGAGACAGTTATAGGCACTCGGTCATAAGAACAACAATTGAAAGTGAGTTTCATGAGTGCTGCATATGCAGCTGATATGTATGATTTAAACAGTTTGACTAATTTCTGAATGTGATATATGTTTTAAGTGAATATGAAATATATTTGACTCAACATGATGAATTGGTGAAGTGATGTGAATTATATGATTATATGAATTGATGTGTTATGTGATTGAGTAAGCCATCGAGGATAGTCCACTCACTGAGTTCACAAAACTCAACCCAAAATTTGCAATATTTTTCAGGCTTAGAGAAGATCTCCAATTAGACAAATTGTAGCCTAGCCACTACATTCAAGTAAGAGATAGAAGCTGGGATCCGTTCGCGTCTGTATTTGTATTTCTTTATTTTTGTATCAAAATATGTATTCACAAGTATTTTACAATGCGTATGTAAATGATTTTGTACTATAATGACATTATGACTACAAGTATTTTGTATATGTAATGGGCCCAAGTGGCTATTGAAATTCTGATGATATGTATAATGGTTATAACATTGCGATTGAAAATGTTTATGAATAAAATGGTTCGAAAGTTCCATTATTGATTTCCCGCATATGCGTGTGTTATTTAAAAAAAAAGATTTGTAATGAGTTCGATTGACTGAATGTTCTAACTTGCCACCCTCGTAAAGTATGTTCTCGAATACCGTCGGTATGTTCGGGGATATGCACGTTTTATACATGTTATTACACCGGTGTATAATGATTAACCTAGTACGGGAAGTGATGTCGAACCAGCTCTATAACTAGTGGTTAATCAGTTGCGAGTAAGCGATGTAGAACCAACTCCATAACTACTAGTATAGAACGGTTAACCTAGCACGGGTAAGTGATGTAAAACCATCTCCATAACTAGTGGTTAACTAGTTACAAGTAAACGATGCAGAACTAGCTCCATAACTACCAATGTATAGCAACTATCCTAGTGCAGACAAGCGAAGTAGAACCAGTTCCGTACCTAGTGGATAATCAGTAGCAGGCAAGTGATGCAAAACCAACTCTGTGACTTTTTGCCTAAAGGTACTATATGGCAAAGAATTTATTGATAGGCATTCTCGTGTAAGAAATTCATGACATTTTTAATGCTGCCACTATTTATTTGAAAAACGATTTGAGAAACTTGATTTCGGGAAGCATCTATGTTTCGTATTAGTATTGAATTATACGAATTGAGATAAATTTGTTTTAGGGAGGTTTAAATTGTTAATTATGATTTGAATAGAAAATCTAGCACTCACTGAGCTCGTTTAGCTGACACTCTCTATTTTGTTTTTTAATGAAACCTCCCAGGTGCATGCTCAGGGGCTTCAGTAACAGGGACTCCACCTCATGAGTAGTCAACTTTGTCACGAGCTATTATGTAGACATTTTTTCCTTCTAAATTTTTTTTGGGAACATTTGCATTTTCATGAATATATTTTGGACTATATTTTGTGTAAAGTACGTACGCATATAAATGTTTCAAAGTTAAATGTATGAATATGTCTGGAGTTTTTTTTTAAGATTATTGACGTGAGTGTCGAGATTGCTTGTCAATGGACTTAAAGCCCAAAATTTATAGTGGGGATTTTGAGATGATTATAGAAGTGTTTTTGAACTTTTACAGAGATTTAAAAATTTTAGTAAGGTCAAAATACAGTCGTTGTGCTGCAAAAATTTAAAAAAAAACTCTACTGCTTATGTCTTTTAATGTTAAGTTAAGGCTTCTAGGTAAAAAGGGGACAATAGGTTTAGCTCCACGGGAGCCTTTCAGCTAGATCAAATATCGATTGAAGGGCCACCGTAGGGTGCCGGGCAGGCCGCCTAGTCATTTTAGGATAGGAGCTTTCAATGTTTGTATCAAAGCTCTACTTTTAAAAATAGGTTGCCTACATTTTGGTTCAAGGTTTTTATGTTGTTTTAAAAGTGAGGTGACCAATAAAATGTTGTGATTTACATGCATATGATTTCATAAATTAAAAGCTTTACACATTTGCATTTTTTCAATACACAGCATGATGTACAAACGAGGCCGTAGACGTCCCGGGAGAGCCATTCCAATGGCTCCTATACCTGAGTCACCTTTAGCACGGGTGGATGACTACATTCTAGACTCAGCAAATGTCTTCATGAACCAGCCACATTCCTAATCGTTAGGACTAGCGGAACCGGCCGAAGTGAACTTTAATGTGGAATAGATGGCTCAAATTCTCGCTGCAACGATGTAGCAGCCATGTGAAAGTGTGGAAGTTTCTAGATGTTTGATTGAGTGCGACTATAAATTGGGCGCAAAGACTTTTGACAGGAGTGGAGATCCTAAGAGTGCACTCACATGGTTAGATCAGGTCACGAAGACATATAGAGTTATGGGAAGCATAGATGAACAAAGAGTTGTGTTCTTTATCTTCCTCCTCGAGAACAAGGCTAAGGATTGGTGGGAGGCCCATTGAGAGACAACATCCAAATGGGGCATCTTGAGCAGAATTTTAGAGAGAGTTCACAGACAGATTCTACCCACAGAGTTATAAGGATGCAAGGGTAGAGGAGTTCTTCCGTCTAGAGAAAGGTTCGACATTAGTGACGGATTATGAGAAAAGATTTTTGGAACTTGTCAGAAGTGTTTCGTTTATTGTTGATAGTGAAGAGCAAAAGTGCAAGAGGTTCGCTATAGGCTTGAGTCCTAGATTACGGATTCACCTATATTTGGCTTCACAGACACAGTATGGGGAATTAGTTGATGCTGCAATAAAAGCAGAGAGAAATGCAGCAGTAATCACTCAGAGTTCAAGATCATAATAGAGGCGTAGTGCACCACCTAGTTGATCCTAGGGTTCAGCCAAGAAAAATAAGTCAACATGTATGAGTGGTAAGAGGTTTAGCAGAGGTGGATCATCCATCCAAGGATCCTTTGGGTCACCCACTATGCCTAGAGACTCCCGTGACACTAGGACCCTAGTGCCAGAGTATGCTACTTGTGGAAAAAAGACATTTGGGTGAGTGTTGGATGAATATGACGGGTTGCTTCCATTGTGGTCAGGAAAGTCACTTCATCAGAGATTGTCCACAGTGAGTCACCGCAGAGAGGTCGGCGGCTAGATCTTCAGCACCTTCACAAGCTAAAGGGGGTTACAAATAGGATGGCCAGGGTTCTTAAACCAGAGGGTCGAGTTTTATTAGATATAGTAGAGGTTCACGGGGTAGGGGAGCAGCCCCTATAGGACAGGCAGGTAGACCCCGTACATAGACCTAAGTTTTTGCAGTCACTCAGCAGAAGGCCGATGCCACACCAAATGTAGTCACCGATATGATTACTGTTTTTGATCATGATGCATATGCTTTAGTAGATCCTAGTGCTACATATTCTTTTATGTCTATGGATTTTTCTGTAAAATTGAGTGTTGAGCCTTAGTTATTAGGCGTTGGGGTAGGAGTTTCCATTCCAGCTGGAAACTTACTCTTCGCTGAAAGAGTGTTCGTAGATAGTAGAATACTGATTAAGGGTAAGGAGTTCCTAGCAAGCCTGATCATATTAGATATTCGAGATTTTGATGGTATTTTCAGAATGGATTGGTTATCCACACATCAAGTGGTGGTGGATTGTTTTAAAAAGGAGGTAAGGCTAAGTCAATTAGGGAAACCAGAGATGATATTTCGTGGGATGCGAAAAGTTCTTCCCATTAGTATCGTGACTACCATAATAGTTAGTAGAATGCTTTGTAAAGGATGCCAGGGATATCTAGCTTTCATGATTGAACAGAATAATGATGAGGTTCAACTAGGAAACATTCTGGTGGTCAGAGAGTTCCCAGACATGTTTCTGAAGGATCTTGCAGGATTACCCCAGATAGGGTAATAGAGTTTGAGATAGATTTATCTCCAAAAACCCAACCGATTTCAATTACTCTGTATAGAGTAGCTCAAATGGAGTTAAAGACCAAGAAATTGCAAATGGAGGAGTTATTAGATAAGGGTTTCATGGGACCCATCATTTTTCCATAGGAGGCTCCAGTCCTATTTGTGAAAAAGAAGGATGAGAGTTTAAGGTTGTGTATCAACTACAGACAACTAAACAGAGTGACAGTTTACAACCAATATCCACTCCTGAGGATTGATGATTTATTCAATCAGCTATAGGATCCAAGCTGTATTCGAAGATTGATATAAGATCAGGTTATCATCAGTTGAAAGTCCTTAGTGAGGATGTTCCAAAAACTGCCTTTAGGATGAGGTACGGACATTATAAATTCTTAGTTATGGTTGTTGGATTAATGAATGCAGCAGCGTCTTTTATATAATTGATGAATAAGGTGTTTTGTGAGTACCTAAAGAAGTTTGTGATCGTTTTTATTGATGACATATTGGTGTACTCGGTTAATAATGAGGAGCATGTAAAACACCTTCGGAGAGTATTACAAACCCTACGAGAGCACCAACTATATGCTAAGTTCAATAAGTGCCAATTTTGGCTAGACAAGGCTGCTTTCTTGGGTCACGTCATCTCAATCAAAGGGGTCAATGTGGATCCCTAAAAGATTGAAGTTTTTACTAATTGGAGACCTCCCATCACTGTGACAGAAGTCAGGAGTTTTCTTAGATTGGTAGGCTATTATAGGAAATTTGTTGAAGGATTTTCCAAGAAAGCAACCCCACTGACCAAGTTAACGCAAAAAGAGAAGAAGTTAGAGTGGTCAGATGCCTGCTAACAAAGTTTTGATGAATTGAAAGAAAGATTGATGACGGCCTCTGTACTCACATTACCGACAAGGACTGATTGATTTGTAGTGTATAGTGATGTCTCGAGACAGGGGCTAGGATATGTACTCATGCAGAATGACAAAATGGATCCACAACAACTTCTTAAAGGGTAAAAGATAATGGGAAGTCAATACTGAAACCAATACATCTTATTTTTTTTATCACAGTTTTTGAAATTGATGAAATCTTTCTCTCAGGACATAAAATGTAAAATTGAGAATGGTAAGATTACCTCCTTTTGATTTGATAATTAGAATAAAATTAGCCCTTAAATAGGTCAAACATAACTCCAAATCTGAGCATTTCATTTCCTATTAACTCCAAAATAAGCTCCATAGTTAGAAAAACAATTGGGTAGTTTTTTTATCTATTAAGTTGTATACCAAACTATTTTCCTCAAAAAGGTTAGGAGGGTTACTATGTTTAGAGAAAACATTCTTTAAGTGATTTCACCAATGATTCCCATAGACTAATCTTTCAACCTTAACTTTAGAGAATTGCTTAGTATAATGTTTGTGAGAAAAAAAATACTCTTAGAATCTCCTTCCTTATGTGACTTATTTACCAAAAAAAAGTTAAGTATGCTAGACAACCTGAGCCTTGTTGTAAAACCCCAAACATTTCCTTTCAATGAATATAATTTTAATGTTTGGTGAATAGTATTTTTTGATGAATTTGGTGAATAGTGCTTTTGATGAATAGTAATTTTTGGGGTACCCAATGACAAAATATTGAAAATTATCCAAAAAAAAGTATTAGAGTCCAATGATAATGAAACAGATCAAAAGTAAGTCTAGGATGGATTTCGGGAGTTCCAAAAGTTTAAGGCTAAAATGCCTTTTTTGGAAAGTAATGGGTATTGATGATTTTAAACCCATTTGAAAATTTTTAAAGCATCCAATCAATAAGTATTAACTCTAATTCGAGCATTTCATGGTTAATTTGATGATAAGATGGTTGTGGAATATTTTTGGGATTTAATTCTGTTAGTTGGTGAATTAAATGCATTAAAGGGCAATTTGATCATTTTAGATATTGTTGGTGGAAGGATGAGTCATTAGAAGAGAACAAATCGGAAGGTGAGATGTGGAATCCATTAAATGAGTGTAAAAAAGCATAAAGTAAGACATTTAACTTCATTCTTTAACCTAACCATGAGTGTTTAAGAGAGAGCAAATGTGAGAGACCAAAAACAAAAGTGAAAAGAAGAGAAGCAAGTGTGAAGGTCGGCCAAGGAGAGAGGAAGAAGAGGGCTTCCATTGTTAATGGTTTTTGATGGAGATTTGAAGAGATCTTAATCAGGTAAATGTGTTCAACAAATACCCAAAAGATTAGAGGACAAAGTGGTAGGTTTTCTTAGCTTAAATTCCTAATTTTTGTGGGTTTTTAGTATGGGATAGATGTATTTAAGATCAATGGTGCCTTGGTATTATTTTGGAGTTTCTTTGCTTGGAAGTGGTTGACTATGACAAGCGTAACAAGTAGTAGAATTCTATCTTAGGTTTGTTTGAACCAATCTCATTGTTTTGGCCATAAATCGACCTACAGACCTCCAAATTGGGTGATTCCAACTGGAAATGAAACCTAAGACATATTACTAAAATATTTTAGAAGATCCTTGACCTAATTCTAGCTACATCATATTGGAATTTGAGATTGAAAATGGTGATCTGATGTTGCCCTTGTGTTGGAGCAGCTTATGATGTTTGGTGCATGTTTCTTGATTTGGAAATTCAAATTGCTTGATTTTTGATGATATGGAAATTAGAGACATAGGGGAACAAATGTATAGAAGACCTCAAAACCTAATGTGAACGTCTACTATGTTAAAATTTAGAAACAAATAGAGGTATGAATTCCAGATAGGGGTCATAACTGTGACTCATCATGCATGATAGTGATATGGTGAATTAAATTGGGTGAGATAGTGTTTTGAAGAAATTGGTAAGTTAGAATAGGCAAAATATGGTATTTAAGTGACTTTTGAATTTATATTTGGAAAAGGAGAACAATGGGTTAGCTTACAAAAGTAAGAGAAAGTGCAATTAGTGTACGTGTTACGTGAATAAATACTAATCTCAAATTCGGTTAAACCCAATTTATAGTTTTAATGTCTTATTTTCAAATTTGGAAATAAATGCCTAAGCAAAATACATTTTGTTTAGGTAAAGGAGAGGCACCGAACGTGGGAGTGTGCTTGGCGATAAGTTTGCAAAACAATGAATGTATTTTAATTATTTTATATCACTAAATTCTTTGCAAAAGAATTGATGACATGTGAGTGTATTTTAATTGTTTTATATGACTAAATTCTTTGCAAAAGAATTAATGAAATGCGAGTGTTCTTTAAATTGATTTAATGAAAATGATTTATATTCTATCGTGAAGTGAATATTGATTATGAGTTTTATGTGAATATTGCTAGTATAAGTTTATGTTTTAGCAATATGTGAATTGAAATTTGAAAGTTAAATCTTATATGATTTGACTTTACAATGAGATGATGTTATTGGATTATAAAAAGGAGATGGTTTCTAGCCTATAGTATCCTAATAGGTTTTATATAGGTTTATAGCCTATGGTATACTAATAGGTTTTATGCATGTTATTATACTGATGTATAACGATTAACCTAATACAGGTAAGCGATGTAGAACCAGCTTCATAACTACTGGTACATAGCAGTTAACCTAATATAGGAAAGCAATGTAGAACCAACTTTGTAATTAGTGGTGAACCAGTTGCAGGTAAGTGATGCAGAACCAGCTCCGTAACTACCGATGTATAAAGGTTATCTTAGTATGGGTAAGCGATGTAAAACCAGCTCTGCAACTAGTGGATAACCAGTTGC
The DNA here is from genome assembly GCA_027568915.1 of Erythroxylum roraimae. Classification (NCBI taxonomy): domain Eukaryota; kingdom Viridiplantae; phylum Streptophyta; class Magnoliopsida; order Malpighiales; family Erythroxylaceae; genus Erythroxylum; species Erythroxylum roraimae. The sequence goes on from JAOSBL010000007.1 coordinate 3,254,962, forward strand.
AGGTTAACGATGCATAACCAACTTTGTGATTTTATGCCTAAAGGTAACCAAATGGAAAAGAAGTTAGTGATAGACTATGTCGTGTAAGAAATTCATGTCATTTTTAATGCCGCCATTATTTATTTGAAAAGCTATTTGAGAAACTTGATTTCGGGAAGCATATATGTTTCATATTAGTATTGAATTATACGAATTGAGATGAATTTGTTTTAGGGAGATTTAAGTTGTTAATTATGATTTCAATAGAAAATCTAGCACTCATTGAGGTCTTTTAGCTCACACTCTCTTTTCTGTTTTTGAATGAAACCTCCCAGTTGCATGCTTAGGGGCTTTAGTAGTAAGGACTTTACCTCCTCAGTAGTCAACTTTGTCACGTGCTACAGTGTAGGCATTTTTGCCTTGTAAATGGTTTTGGGAGCATTTGTATTTTTATAAGTAGGTTTTGGATTGTATTTTGTATAAAGAGCGCACGTATATGAATGTTTCAAAGTTAAATGCATGAATATGTCTGAGTTTTTCCTTTTTTAGATTATTGAAGCAATTGTTGAGATTGCTTATGAATGGACTTAAAGTCCAAAATTTGTAGGAGGATTTTGAGATGATTATAGAAGTGCTTTGAACTTTTACAAGGACTCAAAATTTTTGGGAAGGTCAAAATACAACCGTTGTGCTACCAAAATTTAAAACAAAAGAATCTCTATTGCTTATGTCTTTCAATGTTAAGGCTTTTAGGTAAAATAGGGCAATAGGCTTAGCTTCACGAGAGCCTTCTAGCTGGATCAGATATCGACTGGAGGGCCACTGCGGGGTTCCGAGCAGGTCGCCTACTCATTTCAAGATAGGAGCCTTTCACTTATAGAATCTTCTCCAATTTATTGTCTTTTTAGACTTAATAACGAGTCCTTAAATCTTATTTTCGTCACTTGTGAGTATTCAAAATTCATGTCGAGTCATATCCAAAGCATTATGCAGACATAAAAAACAAAGCTTCTTGTACTAGGAAATTATTGCCAGACTTAGCCAAAAGCATAAACTGTTATGTGCTAATAAAACCCTCAACATCTTAGCTTTTAATATCTTTTTGTATTATATTTAGAGAAAAAAAAGAAATTTCATGCTCTTCCAAAGACAAGGAAAAAAAAAAGAGGAACAAGTTCTATATGACATTATCTAGGTGATCAAAGAGCAACGTATAGTCAACCAAATCCATTCCTTATGTAATCTAAAATTGGCACTTAAATGGAACTTATGAGAAGAGAATGTTAGACTTAAAATAAACACTAGTAAACATAATATTCTTACTTATTGAAGCTCTAAGGAAAGGAAACTATAGCCTTAAACCTCTCCGTAAGCTTTGTCTCAACTACTTGTTTATAATATTAGTATTCTCTTAGCTCTTTTAATTTCTTTGAAGGGATGAAATGAAATTTATTTTTCATATGCTTTTGTTATGAAATATATTCTTTTATCTTTAAAAAAATATTAAATCATTTTAAAAGAAAGAACTTGTATATTTAACATTCTTAAAAGTAAATGAAACTAGGCATGGATTATTATTTCTATATGAATCTAAAGTTAAAATCTTTGTAGTGCTCCATTTATGTTTTAATCTCTCCCTTTGTCATTTTTATTGATCAATTAACACCAAATTTATATTTATGTTAGTCTCCCTCCACAAGTTGTTAGATTATCTATATATGGGTTTAGATAAGATAGGTTTAAGCATTAAAGTGTTGTGTAAGTTCCCTTTGCAATAACATAAAATTTGTAGATATCCTTCTTGTAATAAATTTGTTCATATAGATAATAACAATACCACAAGAACTTGTTTATTTTTTTGTAACCTTATAGAAAATAAAGAAAATGTGTTAGTTGGAGAGGAAATGGAAAAAGGATTTAATCTCCATTTTTCTCTACACTACCCTCTCTTTCAACTTTTGGGCCTAAACCTTTTTAACAGTTCTTTTGGCTTCCCTAGCCTTCTTTATCTCCTCAGCCTCCTCAACGTTACTTTCCTCAATTAAATGTTGACTCTTAACTTTCTCTAGGTGAGCATCTGACTTCAATATCTCAACATAATAATCAATAGTTGTTCTACTTTTGTAATGTTCTTTTGGATTTAGCAAAACTTGTTCACATTGTGAGGTTGATAAAGCACAAAGTAATTAACTACTAATATATTTCTTGCAAGCTTTCCTTTACTCTTACAGCATATTTATGAGATTATCCCAGACCCACATGTTAGCAGACTTTCTATTGGCTATTATTGTTGTTTATATTTATGAGATTATAGCAAGTTTACACATAACCACCATTCTAAAATAAGGATAATGAAATATAATAAGATTTGTTACTAATGTAATATCTTCTTATCACTTTTGTCACTTAAATATAATTACTTTTAATGATGGAAGATTAGAAAAATATGAATGATTCTAATGATTTTTTAGAAATAAATGAAAAAGATGATGTTGAAATGATATCATGGAGATGCACTCAATCTCATTATAGTTGAAGAAGTGAAGAAGGAAAATTGAACAACTAATACCTTTTCCAAATCTAGCAGGAAGAATATTAAAGCAGATCTTCAAACAAAATTTAATAAAGAATATATTGATATTCAATTGAATAACAAGTATAAGTTATTGAGGGGTAGATTGAAGAATTTAAAAAAACTTACTAAAAAGCATAAATCAGTTATAACTTCTTTACTAGTGAATTAATGCTACAAATGAATGTTAGAAAATTTTATTTAAGGTAAAATATATCTTTACTTATTTATATATCATGTTATAACTCTTTTCTCATGTACATTGTTTATCATTGTAGGTGTATAAAATGGCTCACATATTAAAAAAAGAGGTGTAAGGAGTTTTTGGACTTGTGTCATATTTTTAGAAATACTGCAAGAAGTCATTTTCATTCATATCCTTCAACTAGATCTGCATTAAATAGCACAAAAGAGGCACACATAATTGATGTTGAAGTTTGTTTTTAGAAATACTGCAAGAAGTCATTTTCATTCATATCCTTCAACTAGATCTGCATTAAATAGTACAAAAGAGGCACACATAATTGATGTTGACGAAGTTTGTTCATTTAATGAAAAAGGAGATCAAGTTGCTAGTTATCCTTTTAAGAAAAAGAAATCTCCTAAGAAGAAAAAGGCAAAGAAGACATATACTAGCATTTTAGAAAAGGTCATGATAGATGGATATTTGACTATATTTTTACACCCATATTTGATGTATTTTACTTGATATTTTATACTTTTATCATATATTTGGTACTTAATTCACTCCAAGTGCTTTTATAGGTGATAATTGCCTTCATGGACTTAAAGAAAAAGAATTCAGACAAAAAAACAACACCTAGTAAAAATTCCGTTGGGGTGTGGAGTCTGAGGAGATCTAGTCATACGTAGCCTTACCCCTAACTTGTAGAGAGGAATTTGGACTAAAACACGACATAAAAAGAAGATTCGATGCACAAAAGGGATACATAATTGTGCATCTTCCTGTGCATATCTCCCAGGCTATGTAGTTTCACAATTTCAGAGAATTTGGTGATGTACGGTCTGATACACAACTGTGCACAAGATCGTGCATCGACCAAAACCCTAGAATTTCATATAAAATGACATGAATGGAGACTTGAAGAGAGAGCAGGCAGAGGGAGGCGATTCCAAATTTGGAGATTGTTCTCAGGAGACGATTTTGGTCTAGAGAAGTGGAAAACATGAAGGATTCATCAAAAGATCCATCAGAAGGCAATATCAAACCTTTACATTGCAAAAATACTTGAAAAGACAAGTAGGGAGTCTTAGAATTATAAACCCATTGTTTTCATTAGTTTTGTTTTCAATATATGCTTGATTCGTGTTTGAGTATACGTAACTAAACACTTTAGTAGTATTTAGGCTAGATGAACCCTATGTTGATACTTTAATAAGTTTTGATTCTTTTATTAATATAATTGGGTTGATTGATATATTACGATTCAATTACGTGTTTAATAAATGTTCTAGTAGGTTCAGAAATATTAGATCATAATCTGATTTCATACGTAGAGATTAATAAATCCTATTGATGATTATTGGAAGAAGTTGATTACAACCCTAGAGATAGGATCATATAAATCTTTCAGATTAAGGTCAAACTTAACAGAGACATTCACAAATCGACAAAGCAATCCTATAAATGTTAACTTGAGTAAATTGGTTTAAAACCTTAGGATTAGTTGTTAGTAGGCTCAAGGTCAACTATTAGCATACCATAGGAGTCTCCATAGTCCAATACATTAACAAAACAATTGCATGATAAAAAGTCAATTTGTTAAGGGTTTTAGGGGGGTTTGAAACCTAGATACTAAATTTTCATATTGATAGTTCTCTAAGTAATTTCCATTGTCTCTGTGTTCAACATCGTTTCCCATTTATTTTACTTTAGTTTTATTTTCTTTTATTAAAAATTCAAAATCAATCCGTAGGCTAGATAATAGGAAAAAGGTTATTACTAGTAATCATTGCCTTTATGGGATCGACCTATACTTACTGGTACTAGCTACAACTACGTCGTGCATTTGCGGTTATTACAATATTGACTAACTCACAAATAAGTCAATCAAGTTTTTGGCATCGTTGCCAAGGATAGTGATATTAGGAAAGCTTAAATGTTATTACTCTAGTCATTTCATTTCATTTTGATTTATCCTTTTTTATTTTATTTTATTTTATTTTTACTTTTGTATTTATTTTATTTTATTGTATCTTACTATATTCTTTTGGCTTGTTTATTTAATTGTCTTTTGGAATTTTCTACACTAACAGTGTGTGGTGGTTTATGTTAAGAATTGAGATTTAACTTCATAGTCACAACGCACAATCGAAAGATGAAGTAAATAGTATTTTTATGGGAGCCAGAACATATCTTCACAATCTATATCACCATCATATGAGAGAGAGAGGTGTTCTTACATGTTTTTGGAGGTTCAACTGATATCTAGGTCGTGTCATGACATTGATAGGAGTTATCACTACAACTATGAATGTCAAGCACTAACACATATATAGGAGCAACTGAGCATGTACAATCAACCTCAAGGTGTATTAGATGAGAACAACTACAATTCAAAGTGGAGAGGAACTACAATTTAGAGTGGAGCAACTCTTACACCTATAGATGGAATGATTACACTCCAACTAATATTTATGACATCAAGCACCTCTAGTTCGATCCAACTCTAGAAGATATGATGGTTGATTTCATTCAAGAATCAATTATGAAGCATTAAGAAACAGATACTCGTATACAAAATTTGGTGAATCAGATGGACCAACTGGGAAACATATTATCTGATGAGATCCAAGAGAACGTGCCTAGTCCTACTGAAACAGAACTTGAAGAATTTGGAATGGCAATCACCCTTAGAAATGAAAATGAGCTTCTAGAAGAAGACGAAGAAGAAAAAGAAGAGGAAGCAAGTCTTAGAGATGAATTAATGGAATACCTTGCCAAACTTAAAGCTAGCTGACATAAATTTAAAGAAACAGTTTCTTCGCCTGAATTTCTTGAGCATAACACAGAATATTATTTGAGCTTATTAACATAGCAGAGTGAAGAAAAGACAAAGATTGACTTCATGGATGAGGAGGCATTCCAAGAAAATGAAGAGGTAACTGTTGTTGCTATGGAGGAGGATGAAGATATTATAGAGGCAGTAGATGTAGAAGAAGAAGAAGTCTCCACCCAAGAAGAGGAAGTAAAGAAGTGGCAGGAGAAAATTGAAGAAGATGAATTAGAAGCCTTTGTCCAAGAAGAAGAAGAAGACGAAAGGAAAGAGGAGGTTGAGGAAGAACTAGCGAAGGAACCAAGTAAGAAAACTACTGATGAGGCATTGGAAGTAACCTTAAGTACAAAGGGTTCCCACCTCATTGAAGAGAAACTGTTTGAGTTAGTTGATGATTTAGGGAGTTTTGTTATCAGTTGATGATTCGGGGAGTTTTGTTATCTCTTATTTTATTAACAATTTGTCATTAAAAAAGTCATTAATGCATGTGATTGGATTGATTAATTTTATAAATTATGTCATGATGATTATCTTACAATAGGTGGCTTAGGTGGCTTATTTATAGGCTACGAAACTGCTTTATGGAGAAAAGGGTGGAAGCAAGCCACAGATTATTAATCCAGGATGAAGTTCAATATAAAGGGTACGTCTAGCTAATGAAATTAAACAAGCGCTACATGGGAGGCAATCAATGAATTAAGATAAGTTTCAGTCTTATTTCGTTTTGATTATATTTCGTGTGTTAATATGGAATTTTATTTCATGTTATTTTATGTTATCTTTATTTTTGTTCTTTTTATCCTTTTCTTTTATATTTTACAAGGATGTAGTTCACTATCAGATGGATCAACAAATAGAAATTTGTCTTATTCAAGAAAGTATCAACTTAACCCTCTCACTTATTTTTAAATGCTTATATTGTGTACATTGAGGACAATGTAAAAATTTAAGTATGAGGATGGAGTTACTGAATTTTTAATGATTTCTTTAAAGCTTATTATAATCTTGGTTATAAAATTTTATGAACTAATATCCTGAATTGGTTGAAATTTGTCCATTTATATTGTATTTCATTGTTGAATATTGATTTGAATTGGTATGCAAAGAATGAGAGTTAGAATAAAACTATTTTTGTAAGTCATATTTTTAGAAATCATTGAAATATTCAAGTTGAATGATATTGCATAGTATTTACACACATTATACCTTTCTTTTTCTTCAGCTTTTGAGCCTAAGAGCAAAATTTTCAAAAAATTTTAACTCTTGTTATTTTTTCATGTGTGTTATCATGTATAGTAGAATGATTTTGGAATTTGCTTTTATTATGTATATTGAGGCCATATTTGTTGAATTATAAGCATTGAAATGATGAAGGCGCTATGATGAAACAACTTGCTTAAGCCTATTTCTTTGAAAAGTACTACACCCTTAAAATTACCTTTAGGAATAACCAAGTTAAGCCTTAGTCTTTCACATTAATTACACCTTTATCTTCTTTTTCTTTGAAGACCTTTTTATTATTTTGAACCCTGAAGGTTATTTACATTATTTGTTTGTTTGAAACTTGAATTTTTGAATGGTCCAATATATCTTTAATTGTGACACATGATGAATGCTCAAAGTTATTATAAAAAAAGAAAAAATTGAGCATATAAATAAAAAAGAAAAAAGATAAAGAATAAATATATAGTACCATTAGTTTTGCAATGGAAGGACCTATAAGTATTGCGAATAAGTTTCATTATAATGCTCTTTTTAGTAAATTTCCTTGAAATCAACCTTTTTATTATCCCAATCATACCTTACCTAAGCCCCATAACAACCTTATAAGACCTTTTGATTTGTCCTTCTAGTTTATTCATAAGTAGTGGAAATGTGATTTTATTGCAAGTATATGGTAAGAATTTTAGTATGCATTGATTGAGACTTTTGATGCTTTTCACCCTAAACACTTGAGTGGATTGAATGAAATCTTAGTGAGGGTGCAAAGATTAATACAATTTACTTCAATGAGATTATGATGTGATTACTATTACTATTAATTATAAGAGTTAATTTTGAGATAACTTGACTCTAATTGTATGTTAATTTGATTCAATAAGATATGATGATGTATGGTATGAATGGACAGGTTGAGATTGGTTAGAGATGGATGTTGCAAAATTTATAAATTTTATTATGGTTTGTTTTAAGACCAGCAAAAGCTTAAGTGTGGAGATGTTTGATAGATGGATATTTGACTATATATTTTCTTTTGAAAAATGAATGAATTGCATTACCTATAGGTGAAACTAATACAACATTACAATGAGTTCTAAGCTAGTTAGCCTATAATTAGTTACAAAATAGTTGCTAAAACTTTACCAAAAAAAAAGGAACTATACTAATATTGACATTAACTTATAGCTGCCATATATTTTTCGTTTCTGGTGAAAAAGTATGCTGGATATTCTTGGCAACAATAACTGATATGATCCAAGTAATATTCCTATCTAATATTTGGTACTTCTCTTCTTGTGTGTAAAGATTATGTTGTTTTGCTCCTTGCAAAGTGTATAAATGGTAGTAGTAAAAGCGGCTTTAAGAATTATTCCACTGGTCATATTCTGCTTTGAATGGAAAATGATCATGTTTAATGTTTGCTCCTCTTCATACATGAAATTGCCCATCGTGATTAGGTGAAGAATCTTGCTCCATACTACTTTAGAGAACCTACATAAAAAAAGAGATGGTCTCTGTCTTCCACTTCCAACTTGCATAAAACACAAGTAGAATCAACATTGCCATGCCATTGACTTATGTTCTTGAGATTGCTTCTAATTGCCAACCAAGTAATTAGAGAGGCCTTAGGATTCAAGGTGTTTCTCCAGAGAAGATCAAACTAAGGAACATAATCGAGGCCGTTAGTAAAAATTTAATGAAAAGATTTGTTTGAAAATTTAATTAAAAAGGTTCTTATTAAAACCTCGGAAATATCCATTCCATTCACCATTGCAGGTCAGAGATGACACTTTAAGGTTTAAAGGTATTATATTTCTCAAATGAATCAAGTCATGATTGCAAATAATAAGGCTAGAGTTCATCCAGTTATCAAAACAAAACCATGTTTTTTCGCCATTACCTATCTTGTGCTTGATCTAAGGGTGGATATTGTTTCTCAATTTCATCATCTGGATAAGGATCCAAGTGGCCTCCCTTGTAAATGAAGCTTGCCAAAAATTAGAACCTTGAATATGATACTTATGGATCCATTGAATCCATTGTGCTTTCTGATTAGTGTAAAGTCTCCAGAGCCTCTTGCACATCAGGACCTTTTGTATAGTTGAGACAGAAATAATACCTAGGCCACCATATTTTTTAGGTATTGTAACTTCACTCCATTTGATTTTTTGCAGTCTTGGTTTTATCTATCTTGCCTATCCAAGAAATGCCTTTATTATTCTATCAATATCTTTTATAACCATCTTAGGTAGAGCAATGTGAGCTCTCTAGTGTAGATGTAAGCTACAGACAATTAAGATGATAAGAGTGGTTATGGTTGCATAAGAAAGAAACTTGTTCTTCCAAGCATTTACTCTAGCTTTTATCCTCTTAATGAGAGGAAGACAATTTTAGATATTTGGTTTTGAGGAAGTGATTGGAATACCAAGATAACAAAATGGAGTAGAGTGGACATTCATACCTGTGACCTCCCCACTTCAGTAAGATTCCTAACATCATCAGATAGATATAGGTAGCTCTTTTCAATATTGGGCTTTAACCCCAACCATTCAGAACACAATTGCAGAATTTGCATCATAATGTTGATGGAATGAGTATCAGCTCCACATAAGAGTATTAGATCATCAGCATACATAGACAAGTCGTATCCACAGCTCTACATTTGTTATGATATTGGAAGCTACCATTATAGGATGACTACATTTTTACACCTATATTTGATGTATTTTGCTTAATATTTTATACTTTTATCATATGTTTGGTATTTAATTCACTCCAAGTGCTTTCATAGGTGATAATTTCCTTCATAGACTTAAAGGAGAAGAATTCGGACAAAAACATGGCATAAAAAGAAGATTCTATGCACTAAAGGGATGCATCGTCATGCATCTGCCCATGTACATCTCCCAAGCTGTGCAGTTTCATGATTTTCAGAGAATTTGGTGATGCATGGTCTGATTCACAGCTGTGCACAAGACCGTGCATCGACCAAACCCTAGAATTTCATATAAAACAACGTGAACAAAGATTTGGAGACAGGGCAGACGGAGGCAGGCAATTCTAAACATGGAAATCGTTCGTAAGGGGCAATTCTAGTTTAGAGAAGTGGAAAACACAAAGGATTCATTGGAAGATCTATTGTAGTGTAAGATCAAACATCTACATCGCTTGATAGAAGAAAACTGGGGAGATTCAGAATTATGAACCCATTGTTTTCAATTTGTTTTTCTTTCAATGTATGCTTGATTTCATGTTCAATTATGCGTAACTAAACGCTCTACTAATATTTAGGTTAGATGAACCCTATGTTGATACTTTAATATGTTTTGATTCTTTTATTAATGCATTGGGCTTATTGATATATTGAGATTCAATTATGTTATTAATATATGTTTTAAATACTAGATCATAATCTGATTTCATACGTAGAGATTGAGAAATCCTATTAATGAATAGATCTACCATAATTGGAAGGAATTGATTGCAACCTTAGAGATATGATGACATAAATCTTCCGGATCAGAGTCAAATTTAACAGAGGAATTCACAAATCAGCAAAGCAATCGTTTAAACTTTAATCTGAGTAATTCGGTTGAAAACCTTAGGATTAGTATTAACATACCATAGGGGTCTCCACGGTCCAATACGTCAACAAAACAATTGCACAATAAAAGGTCAATCTGTTAAGGTTTAGGGGAATTTGAAACCTAGATTCTAATTTTTGATATCAATGGTTTTCTAAGTAATTTCCATTGTCACTATATTCAATATCGTTGCCCATTTATTTTACTTGCTTTAGTTTTATTTTATTTTATTAAAAATCCAAAATCAATTTGTAGGCTAAATAATAGGAAAAAGGTAATTACTAGCAATCATTGTCTTCGTGGGATCGACCCATACTTACTGGTACTAGCTACAGCTACATTGTGAACTTGCAGTTATTACAATAGAGTAATTCACAAATAAGTCAATCAGGTTATAATTACAATTGGTAAACAATAAAAAATATTGATCTATTTGTTTGAGAAAAATGGTCGCAACATCATCTACTTAAGAGAATGGATTTGAAGATTTATTAGTTAATCAAGAGACTAATATAATGGAAGAATTCTTGGATTCCTTACATGATTTGGGTGTCGGGAGTGTGCACTATGGAAAAGTAGTAAAAACTCTATGTGATTCTCCATTTTATAGGGATAATTTTATAAAGATGATAGATACAAGGAAGATTGATTGGATTGTGTCTCTTTAGTTATATTTTCATGTTATTGCTTATTAGTCTTAATGGTATAGGCAATACTTTATGGTTTGATCAAATTTAAGTGTATGTTTTTTAAATTGATCAAACCATAAAGTATTTCCTAATATAAAAATACCTATACCTTTTTTTTCTTCAAAAAAAGGTAAATACCTATACCTTTTTTTGAAGAAAAAAAAGGTATAGGTAT